>WUAW01007308.1:26867-48297 GCA_017165845.1 Thaumetopoea pityocampa | reverse complement strand
ATGAATCTAACTATAAACTAACATTTTAACAGCTGAGAGCGAACTACGCAAGCCCAAGTTCAAGCAACCCCTCGAAGCTCAGCGCGCGTTACAACGCGAGCCCGTGACCCTGCAGGCGGTGTGCACGGCAGACCCGCAGCCCCACGTGTCGTGGTTACTCAACGGAGTTGAACTCACGCCCGACGCGACGATCGTCGTGTCCGCTGACACGAAGGAGATGGACCACGGTCTAAAGGAATGCACCTTCACCTTACACATGCCTTCTGGTTAGTTTATAAATCAAGTTATAATATATTGTACATACATACATACATACCTACATACATACAGTCATGCTTTTTTTCTGGCTGTCTGGTGGAGAATGGGGAACCCCGGAGCCTTGCTTTTGGAGGACTTTCAAATATTCACGTCAACACGTGTCACATGTTCCACTATCCTATATTTTATCAGTACGCATGTAGCCAGTTAGTATACTGCTATGCTAATAGTGGCAGTAATTCTGCGGGAACAGACTTAACTAAATTTAGTCTCTTTCTATCTTTTTCTAATGTCAAACGTCAAAACGAGATACTACAATTTTGGAGCTGTCAGTTTCGTTTAGACACGTCAAAATTAAAAGATTTAGATGCGACCTCGGAACATACTGACTAAAGATACGCAAAAACACAACATTTTTGAACCGTTTACCAGAAATGTAGGTTGGTACCGCTATAAATGTTTGCTTTTTCGTTTTAGCGTTTGACATTTAATATATAGAGAGAGACTAAATTTAGTTCAGTTCTAACAGAACTTAGCACCATTGAGTACAATTGATTTCCGATTGTTCTATCCAGCTCGTCATGCGGACACAGGCGAATACACTATTCAGGCCAAAAACAAGTACGGAGTGGGGGAGAGCTCCGCGCGCCTGGACATCCTGCTGCGGCCTGAGATTGAAGGTCTCAAGGACATCACTGCCGTGCCGTATGAGGAAACAACATTTGTAGCTAACGTCAGGGCGAACCCAGTTGCTGACGTTAAATGGTGAGTTGCGTTGTATCAGTAAAGTTATGGGCAGCAATGTATGTGATTCAACGAATATTTACTCTGATCTCTAAAACATTTCTCAAGTGTGGAGAATATGCCGAATCCTCGCGTTTATTGAAAGAAAATTAATTCACCGATGGACTTCAATGGGCTGAAAAAACAAATTTAATTAAGGCTTTTAAAGAAAGATAGCGCATTCGCCTGAACCAGTTCGAGCATTTAGAAGTTTTGTGGAAATTTACATACATACACGATCTCCTATGGCACTTCGTGCTATTTACTGGGACTCGTGACTCGTTGGCTAAACAAAAATTAATTTAACTATAATTTGACAATGACAAATATTTATAAACATTTGCAGTCCTTATGAAGGAATACATGTATCTACCTCATTATAAAAATCTGTATCAATTAATATCAATTATAAATATTATTACATTATAATAATTTTCTCTGATTAACTCCACACCGTTTTACGCCAGATATTAAGGAACATCCCTTTCATGTGATGGTATATGGATTTTAAAATATCCAAATAGAACATTCTAGACCATGTTTATCTCTTGTATCACGTTTAAGTACGTATCGAGAGCTCATTCATTTTCTTTCTTTATCAAAACTGTAATAAAAATATCAAATATCGAAACTCCTCACAGGAGTAAGGACGGCTACGTGATCCAACCGTCTTCCCGCTACGATGTCGTTGAAGACCAGGCTAACGAGACCTACCAGCTAGTTGTGAAGAAGGTTGGCGTGGACGATGGCGGCGTGTACACTATCACAGCTAAGAATGAAGTTGGTGAAACAGCACAGCAAGTGAAGCTCACCGTACGCAGTGAGTCATCCCAAAATGTTCAACCTACTGGTGAAATGTCAAAAAAAATCACAGGTTTTTTTTTTCTAAGAGATGTCGTTAAAAAAAAATATTCTATAATATGATTTTTTTTTTGTCATTTTCTCAGACATCAGACACTTATCAACGTAACCTCGGGAAATAAAACATTATCTATATGTTTAATTATTATATACTTATTATTATATCTTCTTATTATTATATCTTCTTCTTAGTCGGCATCTTCATTGCTGAAGGTCGTGTCTAACCTGAACTGCTCGTCACTCAATGCACCATGCTTTTCCATGTATTTCTGTATTATATACATAATTTGATCCAAATCGTTAGAGCTATTTCCGAGAAATCAATTATATTTTATTATACAAGACTTTTCGAAGTTAAATAATGTTAATTTTATACCATTTTTACATGCGGTCTGTGGACATGGGTGCGAGTATAATCGTATATGCCATAATTATAATCCCATTATTTATCTGTTTAGATATAATTTTTTTATTGTATGTCTTGAAACTGAGGCTTTCCTTAAACCAGTTACCACCTAAATATGTTCTCATGTACCGAGTACTAGGGTATTAGGTAACTCAATTTTATATATAAATTATGCTATACACAATCTAAAATAGAAGAAATTTTAGAAGAAAAATAGAAGAAAGTTAAAAGCCTTTTAAATTTGATAGTTGGGGTAATCGTCAAATTACAAAAAAAAAAACAGGATACACATACTATTTTATGACGTCAACGCCATTATGGTGCGGGCATATGAAAGAGATAGCGAGATGTTCCCACTGCGCCTCCGCTCGCCCTTGTGCCCATTTTAAAAATATTAATTACTACATGTTTTACCACTAATTTCGGTGCTGTTTTCATAGAAAAGTTTCCTTATACTGGTATTTGCTGATGTGTATAAAATAGTATAAGAAATTAAACATAGGAAACAACCTTATTAATATTACTGGAATACTTCGAATGTCACATTCTCGCTCCGATAATCAATACTTTACCCCACAGCCGGCCAGCCAGTAATTACCAAGCCTCTAAAAAAGCAAACGGTCAAGGACTACGATGACTGCACTCTGAAGGTGCGCTGTGATGGCGAGCCGAAGCCCGAGGTGCACTGGTACCGCGACGGACAAGAGATCACCAACGACGAGAGGCACACGGTCACCACGCAGGTCGAGGGACAGGTGGACAGCGAGCTTGAAATTAAACAATTTAATGCATCTGATGCTGGAAAGGTAAATACTACACTCTGTGCCCTAGTATGGGCGATAATGAATACTTAAAACATCCTCAATATATTAAAAGAACAAAAATGGATACAGATCTCCTCCTTTAAGGCAGGAATCTTGAAGATCCTAATCTTCTTCTTCTTCTTGGCGTTATTAATCCCGACTTCCATTGCCAGGGTCCACCTTCCTACTGAGTTTCCTCCACTTTGCTCGGTCTTTGACATCCTTAATCGTAAGTCCATTGGCTTCCATGTCCTTTGTCTCAACATCCAGCCAGCGCTTCTTAGGGCGGCCCCGAGATCGTGCTACGAGGACAGCCACATCGAGGCATCTCCTATCGACTTAGTCTCTGGATCGGCGCATTACGTGACCGAACCATCTCAGACGACTCTCCTGGAGCTTATTTACTGCTATCTTGAAGATCGTAATGTAGATGCATAAAGCCGCAAAATAATGTTGGTGCCTAATTATCCTTCTGTATAAAGTTTGACGGAGCATTCACTCCAAATTGCCTGATGTCTAGCAATTAATATTTCACGGATTATTATAACGGATTTTTCGGATTCATGTTCATTCGACGTGCACTCGGTAGTAAAAGAAAACAGAAAAGTGGAGAACCACACGCCCGCAAGGAACGTGAAAAAAGTGAAGTCTATTAACACGTCGTCCCGCGGCACGTAGTCTAAACTAGCCTTGACATGGGGTAATGTCGCATCAGCGAGACATTTGTCTTTCTGTACCTGTTCCGAAGACCATAGATGAGAGATAAGATTAAGTTCAGAGTTGTATTTGTGTATATATGTACAACAGTAAACCCAAATCTCGTTCGTGACAGTGACATATTTCACTTTCGCGAAGGTTATTGAAACCCATGTTTAAAAAAATGCTTTTATTTTATAATCTGCGAGTTCTAATCTAAATTTATAAGTCTTCTTCAATCAAATTATGCGTTGTGGTAAAATTATATTCAGTTACTAATTGTTATTGTAGTTTATGGCCTTCGGCCTCAGATTAGATTATGGGCGAGGGACTTCTTCGCCCACCCCTAGCTATGTCACTGAGACTGGCTATTGACCCCATAATTAAATTGTCATTATTGATACTTTTCCAGTACAAAGTAACAGCTGTGAACTTAGCCGGTGAAGCGGTATGCGAGGCGCCAATATCTCTGGCACAACTGTCGCCCGGCTTCACGTACAAGCTGGAGCGACAGAAGGACGTGGATGAAGGCGAACCTTTGGAGCTGAAGGCTAAGGTGGATGGCAGCCCGATACCTACTGCCAAGTGGTGAGTGGCTTTTACATGTACAACAGAATATTATATAATTAGAACTTCAGAGAGTACATTAAAGGTTTGCCACTATTCTAATCACTATGTTAACCACTATGGTTTTAGTATATGGTGGTATAATGGTGGCAGACACGGCTTGCGATCAAAAAGTCGTAGGTTTGATCTCATACCACTAAGTTATTTCTAATTTATGTACAGTCTATATTATAGACACCAATGTACTTAATGGAGAAGGAAAACTTCTTCATGCCCGCATGGATGTGTGAAGTCTAACAACCCGCACTAGGCCAGCGCGGTAGACTACGGCCTAATCTCCCTGATTAGGGGATGTCCGTGCCCCTGTAGTAGGGACGAATTTGGACTGGGGATGATGACGGATGATGAAATTTAATCAGTCCTGAGGACTTCGGATGTATTTTAAAACATAGTAGATGGCGCTGTACAAACATTTTATGATCACGACGAATATCGTTGTCAGAAACGATATGATCCTAAAGGTCCATATTCTACTAAAACTGCAACTGTTTGAAATTCCAAATAGCTAGTTATGTAATAAGAGGTGATCTTATTGCTGCGATTGAAAACTGTTTGATAAATATTATACTTATGATTGTTCCTATTTATTATACTAGTTTCACCCTTTTTCGAGAAAAAAGTCAATAGGGACTATTCTGACTAATTCCCACGTTTAACTACATTGCACAAATTTATTTAAACAAACTACTGCTGCAATATTAATCAGAGTTGACTGCAGTTAAGTATGTTACCACTATTTGTCGGTAAATAATAATCAAATTAACTAAATTAAACTTTATATGCAGGTCACTAAAAAAATCTGTGTTACGCTACCTGACTAAAAATTTACGTGTTTTTTGCAACTTTTTCATCTCAAGTGTTCGGCGACAGTGCATTCAAAAATGTCTTATAGAACATTCGTAAAACGCACTAAAATAAATTTTAATTAAAACATATTTCAATATATTATTTTTGTTTCAGAATTGGACTGTGATTATCAGAGATTTATATAGTTAATTTTCATTTTTTAATAAAAGTATTTAATTTAAAGAAAAGAAATGAATTTTATTATCTTGGTCAAATTTTTAATCATAGATTAAATATATTAAAATATGTTTTAGGCATTACGATCGTACAGGTATTGCTACAGAGTCGACAGACTCGAGAATACTGAAACTAGCCCCCCTAGCCAAGTTGATTTTCTACAATCGTTAACGCTAATAGGAACAAAAAAAATGTATTGGAATTTCCAATTGCCAAGTCATCCGTGACTTATCGATTACAAATGTCATTCCAATACATTTTTTTCTATTAGCGATAACGATTGTCGAATGTCAACTTGGCTAGGGGGGCAGGTAAGGCATTAATCGCAAGAATGTTAGTAATCGTTTACGTTTACCCATCATTAGGTACAAAGATGGAGCCGAGCTGCCTACAGGTGACGGTCGCGTGCAGCAGACCGCCCTGCCCGACGGCACGGTGAAGCTGAACATCGAGCGCGTGACGCCGGGCGACTGCGGCGCGTACAAGCTCGTCATCTCCAACCCGCACGGAGAGAACTCGGCGCTTTGTGCCGTCGCTGTCAATCGTGAGTGCATAACCAGTGTCACTGACTATTACGTTACTTATTAGATAGCAGACTTATTAGCAGCAGATAATAACAGTCCTTTATCTCCTCCTGAGAATAAGAAGGTACTATGTAAGGCTCAGAGAGTTCACGCATAAGTCACACGAAGCCAGGTAGGGCACTCAAATAATATAGTATAATAGTATACGAGAAACCTGGAGAATCAAACAAATGTAAATGGAGTGCTGGCGGCCCCTAAAGGGAAAGAGTTGATGGTAGAGAGAAAACAAGAGAGATAAATATTTTTACAAAATATCTTTTACTTTTATCTCCATTAACTCTTAGAAACATTAAGAATATCCAAAGTCGGTGCATACGGATCTAGATACGCGTTCTAGAAGTATCGCGAAACATCTGAATACTATCTGAATATTCCAGAATTTAAGTTACCGACACTCCTCACGAGATGTCGCTAGGATTTCAGTGATTACACTATTCAACGACAGATGCTACTAGTGTATCCTATATTCTATTATGCGATAAAAGATGTCGCTGCGATTCATACACACAGTGCATCAATATGTTTGAAGAAACCTAATAGTGATACTTAATCTATCTTCCCTTTACAGCAACACCAAGGAAACCTTCATTCAGCCAAGAATTGGAAGACACCAAAGCAGTTGTCGGACAGCCTCTGAAACTCGAGGCGAGAGTCATGGCCTTCCCAGCGCCGGAGATTAAGTGGTTCAAGGACGGTGAGTGTGATTATTTAATATCTAAAATTATGATACATAATTAATAGCGCGAGTGAATGGATCAGCATTGTTTCAATATACAATATTTTTAATCACAGCAATAAAGAGCCTACTGTATAAAACATGAGAAATTATTACAACGAAATAACAAAATATATGTTCTTTTTGGAACCATGATACTTGTTATCTATCCTTGTTGCAAGTCCCCAAACTGAGTTGTGACCTTCGACACCACTTTTCCTATCTTACGTCCTCTCGTGTTACGTGTGGGCTTGAAGTTTATTTGGATCATTTGCCACTTCAACAAATCTAGGACTATCGAACTCTAGGACGCTCGATAAGTCGATGACCATTTGACTGTCCTTACTTTAACTTTTTAACAAAACCGCATATCATGAACGTATTTCAAAAATTCTTATTGAGTCCCTATCCTGCTGTATATGTAGTCCGCTTCGCGATACCCTTAACAAGATTTGGAGTAATGTGTTATTATGCGAGAGGCACACGTAAATCTGATTTCAATTTGGGATCTGAAGTTCTTCCTTTTATATGGCAGTACCTGGATAACCACGTTTGGCTCGGTTTCTTTCGCGTTTACCGTAAGTATAATAACTTTACGAAGAAAAAAATAATGCCATCTGGTGTTGAGTAACTAATATATATGATAATATTAACTACCTAAACAAGAAATGGCATTGTATGTCTTTGTTAAGATTACAACAGATTGCATGGCCCTTTTACTGGTACCTCAATATTCTATGAGATAGCATTAGAAAAAGAAGTCTTATGTTTTGAAAAACAAGACTTCTTTAATGAATGAAAAAAAGATTTCTAGATAAACCTAGAAAATAAAATATTTTCTAGATACACAGTTATATCCATATTGTTCAACCTTTTTTCAAAAATCCGATTATTTATACAATCGCTTGTTTAAGTTAAGAAATTGTTTTAATTAAGGAATTTTTGACACATTTTGTTTTGTAGGTCTTCCCGTCCGGCCCTCGCAAGCCATCAACTTCATCAACCAACCGGGCGGCCTGATCGGCCTTAGCATTGACAACTGTAAGCCGGAAGACGCCGGCGTATACTCTCTCACCGTCACCAACAAACTTGGAGAGGTATTCTCATCCTTTCTCAACTGGTTTCATATCGGTTAAATAAATCTTTTACTCTATAGATTTTTTGTGCTGCTCGTCGTCTTCTATACCAGGTTTCTTGAATAAAGCACGAATTAAGTTCTATATTCGCTTAGCACTGATAAGTTAGTAGTCTTTGGGTTTGAGATGTATATCCAATACATAATATGAACGATTGCAAGTGTTTGCACATATCTAAGCGTCATCATCAACACCATAACAACTGTTGGGCATCAGCCACTTTCTCAAAAGAAGGATTTTGCCGTAATCTACACACTTAGGAGGTGTATTTGAGATACAGGATTTTAGTGCATTCCTTAGATGGTTTTCACAGGAAGAGAGAGATGGAGTGCAACTATTATTACGTCAGTGCCACACAGCATATATTGACCTAAAAACAGAACAATGGACGTATTAAATAAAGTAGAAAAGCGTTTGACGCATGTTTCACTAAAAAATAGCAATAAGTGATACACATTTTTCTATTACTTTATTGTATATTTGTTTAAACATAGAAAACAATGAAACATTTTACTTATATAACTTCATCAAAAAAAGGCGCAGGTACACAAAATCCAGTGCGTTCATTAATTTTATGTAAGCACTAGAACCTACGCTCGTTTGCTTTAAGGTGGGATCCAAAGCGAAAGTAGATGTGGCACAGAAGGAGCGCAAGCCAGCGTTCATAGCAGAACTACAACCCGCTAAGGTCATTGAAGGCTTTCCCGTCAAGCTGGAAGTCAAAGTACTTGGACACCCCCCACCTACAATTAAGTGGTGAGTTTACTGTTCCTATACGATATCTAGGATAGCCTGGCCAGATGTAGGTGATATATAAGTCTATATCAAGTGTAGATATAAATTTAAGGGTGCGGAGCAAATAATAAAAGCTAATAATATATGATAATAAAAACATTTGTTCCGAAACACGCCACTTAACACAAGATAGTGGCGAAGCGCCCATTAACCGCTAGATCAACCATGCGGTCCTAAGTAAGCCTCTATAGTCTTATTTAGCTTCTAAGCACTCTTCTTAATAAAACTGCTGAAGATTTCGTATTAAAATTTGAGAAGTGGACGATAAAATCATAATATCAAATTCATCCACAGGACCCACAATGGTAAAGAGATAAATCCCGATGGGACGCACATTCGTCTCATATCGCAGCCGGACGGCACGCACGCCCTGCTCATCGATAAAGCCACACCCAGCGACGTTGGCAAGTACGCCGTCATCGCTACCAACGACAAGGGAGATACTGTTAGCGAAGCCGACCTCGCTGTGGCTAGTGAGTGCTTTAAATATATCAAAAACCAGTATTGTGGTCCTAACTGAACAACGCTTTTATTACTCATAATTACCAGTACAAAGGCGAACAAATTTCGCTCGATGTTTTTCGAGTTTACTCTGGAAATGTGAAAATTCCTCGCGTGAAAAGATGTAGTGGCATATGTTATTAAGTTGCTAATATATTGATGCCAATATACAACAACAAATAGAACTACTCCATTACTTGGCGATCACCACCGTGACTACAGTGTCGAACTGTTGAACATTAGTCAATAATATATATTTATTTAACCTGATGTAAAGACAGACAAAATATAATTGATATGTAATATACAGTTCTCTATCTTTATCCTTAGGCCGCACAGATGAATCTTCCCCACAAGAACGGCCGCAGTTCATCCACGGGCTCCGAGATGTTACGGCCGAAGAGGGGCAGCCCCTCTCCGTATCTGCGCCTTTTGTGGGTAACCCTGTGCCTGAAGTTAGTTGGACTAAGGATGGTCAGCCTCTCAGACCCAGTGAGAAGATACTGCTCACTTGCGATGGCAAGAGGGTAAGTGATGGCATTGTCTTGTTATTTGCATATATAAGTTTAAGAAAAAGGGTTTTCTCCGTTCTATTTAATGTCGAAAATTGGCCAAGCTTTAAGGTCTAGAATTTGCGCCTTATTTTTGTCCATAAAAACAAATTTTAGGTTTACTTTTACAATTTGACTGTTACTGATTGTCAATTAACTAGGTACTTCTAGGATTGCTTAAGGTATCGATTACGTAGTTTAATTTCATCCGTAATTTTGCAGAGATCTTTAAACCTAAATACAATACAAAACACTATCTTTCAGGTGGGCATAGAGATCAACCCAGTGGAATTGCCAGATGCGGGCGTATACTCAGTAAAACTGGTGAATCCTCTTGGCGAAGACAGCACAGAAGGCAAACTTAACGTGCGCAAAGTTTACCAGGCACCTACATTCTCACAGAAGTTTTCTGATTTACAACAAGTAAGGCACCTCAATACCTTTAATACTGAAAAATGTTATATTAATCGTCAAGCGCTTTTGCAGAATTAGATATTCGCTGGAATACAATGCAACAATTTTACCCCATAAACAGAAAATAGGACATACAATAGTACTTCAACCTGGACATCTATATTCTCGTGTTTACCGCAAGGTTAAATATTAGGTCTACAACTATTTATTATAGTTAGGGCGAAAACTAAAGAGACGATAATGATGTTGATTCTGTAGTAACAGAACTAAATTTAATCCCTCTCCATCTTTTTCTATGGTGCTGTCAGTTTCGTTTAGAAACGTCAAAATTAAAAGATTTAGACGCGATTTCGGAACATGTGGACTAAAGATGCACAAAAACGCAACATTTTTTGAACCGTTTGACAGAAACGTAGGTCGGTACTCGTTATAGATGTTTGCTATCTCATTTTGATGTTTGACATTAGAAAAAGATAGGGAGGGAGTAAATTTAGTTAAGTTCTCTTACAACAGAATCAGCACCAATGTAGAACTATTATTAATCATTAGTTCGCTGTGATAATTTTTATTATTATCACTGAAGGAATGTATAGCTCTTGCTTAATTTTTAACATGACATGTTGATTGAGGCTGCTTATTTATAATATAATAGGTAACATGGTTTTCTCCTATTACCAGCTGCCAACATTCGATGCCAAGTTTCCGGCACGCGTGTTCGGACTCCCGTGCCCTGAGATCTCGTGGTACAAGAACGGGTCTTTACTGCGCCCCAGTGACAAGTACACCATGAAACGTGACGGAGACGCATGCTGCTTGTATGTTCGGGATCTGGTACCAGAGGATGCTGGCCTGTACAAGTGTGTAGCTTCGAATAGGGAAGGAAAAGCTGAATGCGAGGCCAATCTGGAGGTCGTTGACAAAATGTAAGTATTCTTTTATCTGTCGTAATATAAAATAATAAGTGAAAATATTCACGATAAATAATAAAAATTAATACACACAAAAACACATTAAACTCCATTAATAGTAGGTATTACGATACCGTTTTTTTATATATATAAATTTTCATTTTGTTGGGTTCAACAGCGCAAGAAAACAGAAAGTGGAACCGCCATCTTTCCTTAAAAAGATCGGCGACATCGAAGTGTTACGCGGCATGAGCGCTAAGTTCACGGCGTGTGCCACCGGCACGCCAGACCCTGACGTCGAGTGGTCAGTACCCGCTTTTATTTAGCCTTTTTGTTATATATTCATTTTACCACCTTCACTATGACGAAACCCTTTCAGTTCACTAAATAACTTCACTAGATGTCATATTTATATCTTAAAATTTCATAGAATGATTTTCTATATTTCTGAAGTCTCTTTATTATTGCTATTCTCGGATAATTCATGAATAACTGAAACATATTTAAACATTAATTTCGGTTTGTACGTTTGATCTACCACAGGTTCCGCAATGACGAGAAATTGTTCCCGTGCGAACGAATCCGCATGGATAAGGAGACCACTGGCTTACTGCGCCTCACCATCAGTGGAGTAGACCCAAGCGATGTGGGCACCTACCGATGCAGGATATACAACCCTCACGGTGAAGATTCCTGCACTGCACAACTCACATATGACAGTAAGTTGTAAAACAAACTTATTAGACAACACACCAAGACATACAGTACTCATGATGTCATTTGTCGGTCGCAGATTTCATTCTTATCTTAGGAATTTTTTTCGATGCGTTCTCCATTACTAAACTTGTCGATCTTTCACGTTTCTTATGGCTGATCTGTAATGTTTAGAAATATTTTAGTAACATTATTACCAGCTCCTCTGATCTCTCTTGAGATGTGTTGATAATATGGGCGCGTATTTCCTAATTTGATATTTCCTAATATCAGATTTTTTTTCAAATGTTAGAGTTTTGAGCAACTTGCTTGTAGATCTGAATACATAGAATCTATACACTTCATGCAGCATAATATCCCGATCCCTTTGCCAAAAATTTTATATAATCTATCAAACAACGAGAAACCATATTTCGAACGGCATAAAGTGCTACTCATTAACTAATTATGTGCCTACGGAAATTTTAAGTCAATAAATCTAATCTCTGAATTTCAATAAATTAAATAAACAATTTACCATTTCTTGTTTATTTTTGCATGTTTTTACTTACTCGATGACTGTCTTGATATAATGTTTGAAATTTATGTTTCTTTTATGTCAAATCAAACTATTCAATTTTCTTTTTTTTTTTCAATATTTTTACCAGCTTTGGAGCCCCACACGAGCAAACGTCCTATTTCGGATCAATATTCTGATTTTGACAAGATGAAGAAGACAGGCATACCGATGCCACTAGCAGACAGGCCCATAATCTCCCGCATGGCAGACCGACACTTAACTCTCTCATGGAAGCCGTCCATCCCGCACGGGCCTAGGTTCCCAGTCACCTACCAGGTAAGATATTCCATCGGTGACTTATCGCCAATAATCAGTCTATTGAAGCTTAATTGGTATAGAGGCCTTGCTTTCGGCGCCAATGAGTCCTTCGTTCGAATCCTGATAGGGACAAACTTTATGTGATGAGCATAAATATTTGTATCCAAGTCATGGACGTATTTACCTAAATATGTATTGTATTTGACTACATAAATTTGTATATCGTTGTCTAGTATCCAAGACACAGTGAACCCCAGTTTGGGACTAGATCAATGTGTGTGAAAGTGTCCAGAAAATTATTATATTATTATGATAAAGGCTATCTTTTAACGCACTGTAATGGTTAGAAATAAATAAATCGTCTGTGAATCTAAATAAATAGACAAATTTACAAGATTTCCCTCAGAATAAAGCATATTGGGTGGCAATGTTCCTTTTTTGTTCAGTAACCCTTGCATAACTACGTTGATTTCTAAAGTCTTGCTTGTACATCTCCGTACAGGTTGAAATGTGCGAACAGCCAGACGGCGACTGGTTCACCGCCCGGACCGGGCTCCGTTCCTGCGTGTGCGACATCCGTAACCTGGAGCCGTTCCGCGACTACAAGTTCCGCATCCGCGTCGAAAACAAATACGGAGTCAGCGACCCGTCGCCTTTCGCGATCACACAACGCTCCAAACTCGAGCCGGACCCGCCTAAATTCATCCCCTACCTCGAACCCGGAATAGATTTCCGTCCAGAAACATCCCCCTACTTCCCCAAAGACTTTGACGTTGAACGCCCGCCCCATGACGGGTACGCACAAGCTCCAAAATTCTTAAGGCAAGAATATGACTCTCAGTACGGAGTTAAGGGTCACAACGTGAACTTGTTCTGGTTCGTTTACGGGTACCCGAAGCCAAAAATGACTTATTTCTTCAATGACGAACCGATCGAGATTGGAGGCAGATACGATTGGAGTTACACTAGGAATGGGCAGGCCACGCTGTTCATTAATAAGTAAGTATTTATCTGGTCTTTTCAACTTTCTTATTTTGAGATTTTTGTAAAAGTTGGTTATATTTCATCTTTCGAGAATTTTCTAATTTCATCTATTTTGGCCATGCACATGTTTTGAGTAAAGAAACCGAAAAAAAATTGTTAAAACAAATAGATTTATCGAATGAGAAATTTAAGATAGAAAAAAGTTACATATATATTTAAATCATAAAACAAAGTGTTAGGGTAAACCTAGCCTAGAAAACACATTCTAATAAAAAACCTCATTTAAGCTCAAGCTACCACAATTAAAAGCACTTACAAAACCAGTCTAGTATTATATAGTCTAATATTAGATGTTATAACTACCTACGAGTATATAAATTTCGAATTTTCCCAAACAAGGATGTTAGAACGTGACGCAGGCTGGTACGAAGCAGTTGCGACGAATGAGCACGGGCAGGCAAGGCAGCGAGTCCGGCTCGAAGTTGCCGAGTACCCTGTCTTCATCCGCAGACCCGAGGAGACCGTGGTTCTTCAGCGAAAGACCGCTAGGATTGAAACCAGGGTCACTGGGGTGCCATATCCCGACATCAAGTGGTATAAAGATTGGCAGCCGATTGCAGCTTCTTCGAGGATCAAGGTGGGCACCCTGTTGACTACCCAACACGTTAATTTAATATTTTCTACATTTTAGTAATTTATTCGCTTTAACAACTAAAATGATTTGGCAATAACTAGTTGCTTCTCGTCTTTTCACTTTTACAAGAGCCCTTTTTTTATTCTTTTCACTTTTTTATTATCTATTGGAAGCGATATGTTACTATCGCAACCAATTTCATCCACTTTACCGGCATTATAAGTAATATAATTTGGTACATTTTCGTTATTTATCATTAAAATTGTTAGATTTTCTGTAACGTCCACGAATGGCGGTCGGCTAACCTGGTGTAAATCTCAGCCAATTTTTTAATATACAGGTGTTATTATTCATAATTATAATATGTTTTTTCACGCTTTATATTAGCTTGACTTGTATATGTGTAACTGTGTGTGAATGCAATGGAACCATTCAATTCAATTTTGATAAACTTCCAGACATTCATATAATTTACAACTCTTGCGATCCGTTGAAAATACAATTAATATCTAGAAAAAATAAAAAAAAATATATAGTTTATACTTTTTAAAGTTTAATTCAAAAATTAAGTTATACCTACTTATAAACTTGTATTTATATCGCTGTTGAATAAAATCAAAATATTTAGATTTTTTCTTTTTACAATCAATCATTTGTTTCTTTTTTCTTTTTGGGGTTAAAATTACAAAAAAATAATAAAAAATAATCAATACGTAGAGACGTAGCATCTCTCTGCATCTTCTACCGTATCTCTCACGGGGAGTGTTCCGAGGAATCGTTTGGGCTAATTCCAACCGATGAATCCATCACCGCAAAATTCACCAAAATTTTAATAGTTGGCGATCTATCAATTCGCAATTCAATCGCGCAAGTTTTTTTCACGCACCACCATCCTGTGGAATGAGCTCCCAGCGGCTGTTTTCCAAGCGGATACGGCTTGGGAACCTTCAGAAACGAACTTCCACTTTTCTTAAAGGTCGCCAACGCACCTGCGATCTCTGTGGTGTTGCAGGTGACCATGAGCAGCGGTAATCACTCACCATCAGGTGACAGGTTTGTCCGTTTGCCGCCTCTTATATAAAAGCAATATGTTCCACAGATCCAATTCATTGAGCCGGACACCTGCATCCTGGTGATAAACGACGCCATACTGAAGGACGAGGGCCTGTATTCGATCTCCGCGCGCAATGTCGCCGGCTCTGTCAGCAGCAGCGCCATGCTGCACGTCGAGGAGTCCGAATACGAGTACTCTAACAGGTAAATCTCCAATTCGGATCACATTATCAATGCTGATAATCGATACTTTAGACCCATGAGGGCCAAGAGCCCTCCGCATGTTTCGAGAAATATCGAAATGTCTGGTGTAGTTAACTGGCGACCAGAGCGCTGACTTAATATCACCGCCCAACGTGGCAACGCTGCTAGCGTCTTGGGCACTTTGCCGTTCGAAAATTGATTTGGATTAAATATTGTAGGTAATTAGAGATATTTATTTATTTATATTATTTTCTTATTATTGTATATTAGTTTAAAAAATCTAATTAAGTAAATTAATTAGTTTTTGGTTTTAATAAACGTAGATAAACAATGTATTAAATAT
The DNA here is from genome assembly GCA_017165845.1 of Thaumetopoea pityocampa. NCBI lineage: Eukaryota > Metazoa > Arthropoda > Insecta > Lepidoptera > Notodontidae > Thaumetopoea > Thaumetopoea pityocampa. Next base: position 32,487 of record WUAW01007308.1, on the reverse strand, counting down.
CAAACTCAGCTTTGAAAAATTCTCCTTTATCATCATATAAATAAAGTTCAAAATGGATTATGTCGTTTTTTTATTATTAACACTTGGGTATTGCTCTAGGATCCGAGAGCATCCTCCACGCGTGAAGCCCAGCACGAAGCCTTTCGGCGACTTCTACGACCTCGGGGACGAGCTCGGCCGAGGAGTACAGGGAGTCGTGTACCACGCCGCCGAACGACTCAGTGGTCGGTACCACTTCACATACCGGACTCCTAAAGCTTACGGCCTAATAATCCCGCCTTGAGTTACCAGAATTCACCTGCCGATCCAATTTGACCATTAATCAAATCAGATCGTCTTTCATGTATTACGCCAACTTTTGTCTGACATGGCGGTATCCAAGCAACACTTCTTAATGCAGCAATGAGGTAGCCATATTAACATTTTTAAATTACGTTATTCGTGGCCAAGACAATGTATATATAGATGTCATATATTCTCTTGGCCAGTGGATAAATCAGCCAAAATATTACCACTAAACCAGTTTTTTGCATTTATCTGCCAAATCACGAGCAACAAAACTACCTCGCATGTGTAATGTATGTAAACATAGTAACTCTTTGAGCGATGTCTGATAATTACCTCTAAATGCAAGACTGATAACTGTGTTCCACTGACATTCGAAACAGCCGATTGGTTAAAGTGGCCAAATTGTAATTACCATTAGTTTAAGCTTGATTCACGCTCCGAATTAATCTTTACAAATATTTGTTTCGTCAATACGAGAGTCTTGAGTTCAATTTTAGTAATTTTAATATATCCACCGTTATACGATTCCTTTGGTAATTACTTATTCCAAAAAAAACCTAAAGTGAAATGATTTCCTTCAGGTCGTAACTACGCCGCCAAGATAATGCATGGCCACTCCGAGCTGAAGCCGTTCATGAAGAACGAATTAGACATCATGAATCTCCTGAACGATCGTCACCTGGTCCGTCTTCATGACGCGTACGAGCACGACCACACCCTCGCGCTGGTCATGGAGCTGGCCGGTGGTGGGGAGCTGGTGAGAGACCGGCTGCTGCGGAGCCAGGGGTACACGGAGAGGGAGATAGCCGGGTACATCCGGCAGCTGCTGAGGGGACTCAAGTACATGCACGATAACAGTGTCGCTCATCTTGGGCTGACGGTGAGTTTCTTCAACTGAATCAATAGTAGCACAAGGTGAATGTTCGCGAGTTTATGAGTGAAGTTGAACGAGTTGACAGAATCACCGCTATAATTATTATTATGTCATCATCATCGATGTTCACCCCCATATTCACCCCCACTACAGGGGTACAGACCTCCCCTCATCAGGGGGGGATTAGGTCGTAGTCTACCACGCTGGCCTAGTGCTGTGTGGTTACAGACAATGACAGAGATAATTATTGTATAAATAATACATATTAATAAATAAATATAAGTTCTATTTATTTCATCACCATCATCAGACTGTCTATTGTCCCGCCGCAGGGCGCTTCCCCTCTCAGAATGGGGGGGGGGGGGGGGGGGGTTAGGTTATCGTCCGCTGCGTGCCGTACCATGCCGTAATGTTGTACCAATATTATTCAATATGTTATCACTTAGAATAGCAAATATTGGTTTGGCCGATTCTGTTGTAACAGAACTTACCTAAATAGGGCGGGACCCTATCTTTTTCTAATGTCAAACGCCAAAACGGGATAACAAATATTTATAGCGAGTACCGACCTACTATACGTTTCTGTCAAACGGTACAAAAAAAACGTTGTGTTTTTGCGTATCTTTAGTCCGTACGTTCCGAAATCTTGTCTAAATCTTTTAATTTTGACGTTCCTAAACGAAACTGACAGCACCAAAATTGTAAATATCTCGTTTTGGCGTTTGACATTAGAAAAAGATAGGGAGGGACCAAATTTAGCTAAGTTCTGTTCAACAGAATCGGCACCATTGTATCCTTAGAACATAGGGTGTTACAACCACACGTTTTAGCACTCCATACACCACAATATACTAAGCTTTTCCTTCTCTGCTCAACAGATCGGCGAACTTCTTCTGTCTCACGCCGGCAGCGATGAACTAAAGTTGTGCGACTTCGGTCTCTCCCGGCGCATCCAGTTCAACCAGCATGCCTCACTAGACTACGGGATGCCAGAGTTCGTTGCCCCTGAAGTCGCAAGCGGAGAGGGGGTTTCCTTCGGCGCTGACATGTGGAGTGTGGGCATCATCACTTATATACTACTCAGTGGGCACTCACCTTTTAGAGGCCTCAATGACAGAGAGACCTTGACCAAGATTCGTGACGGAAGGTAATTGTTAAATATTTTCGAGCCACTAGTAGTTAGTTGTTAAAGGTTTCTCTAGGGATCATTTTGCAATTAAGTTATGGTCCTTCGATCCGGAAATGATATAAATAAAACTGATGACCTTCAGCACTAACCTTTATCTCGTTAGATGCACGATAAACCCTGGTATATGGATAGCTTAAGGATAGGGAAACCCAACAAAATTTATGAACGAGGGTAATTGTATCTTTTAACGAGTCTCTAGCAGTAAGCAGTTAAAAGGGGACATTGGACGAATTTGTGACTAGAGACATGTCAGAATTTTGCACTCTAGAAAATACCAGAAGAGAGTGGCTGACCTTCAGTGCTTGGTTCATTATACACGGAGTAAACATTTTGATGTTATATACATATACATAGCTCGCAGAACCGATGGTCGTTGGGGTCTTTAAAGTGCTGGAGTGGCTACTTCGAACCGGAAAGCATAATGCGGGTAGACCCCCAAATAGATGGACCGATGACCTGGTGAAGATTGCGGGCAATCGATAGATGCAGGCCAACAGTGGACTTTTGTGGGCTGATATAATGATGATATTTTTTACTGTTTCAAAGGTGGGAGTGGCATGATGAAGAATGGTGGTCCCGCTTGAGCAGCGAGAGCCGCGACTTCATCTCCAAATTGCTGGTGGTGAACTGGCACGAGCGTATGGACGTGAGCACCGCGCTGTCGCACCCGTGGCTCACGCTCGCAGACAGGATCTACCAGGAGGAGTACCAGATCACCACGGACCGATTGAGGAACTATTACAACTTGTATAGGTGAGCCTATTTTATTTTGACCACTTCAATTTAGTTGGTTGAGTGTCAGTGACACTACTTTCTCTCCCAGTTAGGCCCGGGTTCGAATCCTGGTATGGCAACCACTTCAATTCAGTTGGTTGAGTGTCAATGACACTGCCAATTGGTCCCGGGTTCGAATCCTGGTAGGGACAAATCTTGTGCGATGAGCACAAATGTTTGTACTCGAATCATGAATGTTTACCTATATATGTATTAGCATATACCTATATAAGTATGTATATCGTTGTCTAATACCCAAGATACCAGGAATCCTAATTTGCGGCTACATCGATGTGTGTTAAAAAAATGTTTCCATATTATTATTATTATTCAAAACTGTTCATCATACATCATCATCATTATGATTATGATTAAACAGAAGTTTGTAGTTTGTTTCTTTGGATTCTGTATTCAGAAGATCTCCGCAACACATGGATTATTCTCTTATGCGGGAGCTATTTAATTTTTTTTTTTAATAAAACCTGCTCTGTCTCAGGGACTGGACGTCCAACGCGCAGTGCCGCACATGGTTCCGACGTCGTCCGCTGAGCGGCGCTTTTGAACACCCATCGAAGATGGTCTACCCGCCCGGACACATCTACACACCTGAAGGTAATAATTCAATAATCTCTTGTCTCTAATAATTAATAATGTCTAATAATTTATTTACAAAAATGTCTTATAATTAAATACAAAATTATAATAATGTATATATTATAATTATAAATATAAAAAAGCACTGGCCTCACTGCATTTTTTTTATTTTTATTTTATAAAACTATTAGTCAAAGTAATAGACCATAGTAACCTAAAATGTCAATATTTTATCTATAAATGATAGTAGCCTGCTCCTATCAGTAAATTAAAAAGTTTTGTACCACTACAAAAAAAAAAATAATAAAACCAACATTGACAAAACACATTCACTATGATGACTACAAATAATATCTGATGTATATCATATCAGTAAGTGATATTTAATCGCAGTGTTTAATTAGTCAATTCCGTCCGCGCCCACGAATTTACTACCTATATGTCTTTGTTCGGAAATACAAATTTAAATTAAAAAAAAAATGGAGGCGGCGAACTTATATTTACCTTATTTCAGGTTGATGAGCTTAGCACCTATCATAAATATTGATATTGGTTGTCTTGGCAACATTATAGAAATAAGATCTATACTCCATGTCATGATAATTATTTGGTAAAATATTGATAAATAATTAAGATGTGACCTGAAAGTTACCCGGGCCCATAGAGGGTTAAATTGTAAAAGCAGTTTAATATTAATATGTCTTTTAATTATCACAACCAGTGCCCCGGAGTTTGATAATGCACTGACAAGTCTTAGATATCAAGCTGGAATCCAAAACAACGCTGTTCTTTTTAAATCAAGAGCATATTTATGATTATCGCTCGCTTCGTACGGTGAAAGAAAAGATCGTGAAATCTCCGAACCGAGATTTTCTCGTGTGAAGTGTTCCAATCTGTGTTAGGCCATCGTAGCTGTTATAGTCTAACCCCTCCCGTTGTTAGAAGAGACTCATGCCCCGCAATAGGCCAGTAAATGGGTCGATGCTATTGATGACAGTTTCTGAGATTTATCGTGTTCAAGCCAAGCGGTTTGTTTACATACATGCTAATAATATTGTAAAAAGTTTGACACTGACTGAGCAGTTGTCGTGAATCAGGTCGTGAAAATATTAAATTTTATTATGTACTAGCTTTTGCCCGATCATAGATATATATAAAAAGCCAAAGACCACTTTTGTTTGACCTCTCGTTCCTTAACGGCGGCTACTAAAACAGGGATCAAGCTGTATCTTTAATTCTAGTGGACCGATTTTGATGAAACATGCCACAGCATTTAAGTTGGAATAGTATCTTTAAGACTGTAATAGATTAAAGAAAATATACCCGCTGGTTTTTGCGCGAAGTCCGATCAAACAAACAAACATCGACGGATTTGATTTCAGAAGCCCTTAATTGGTTAATCTGAGTAGATTGTTATTAAATGTCTTTGATTTTTGAAAATTTGACATTTAACAATTTTATAATTTCAATTATTTTATGAACGAACACAGCACACTAGCTGTAGGGATTTTAGGTACTTGGAGGTCATTAAAGAGTCGTTAAAGAGTATCGTTAGAGAGCACAGGTTCAATGTTCGATTAACGGGTTGATTCACTATTACAAAGTTGACACAAAAGAACTCGACAATTCGGAGAATCTCTCAATATGGCACGCGATCGTACAGGACGCCGGGAGCTTAATTAACCAACCGTTCCCATCACCCAATTAACGCGAGGAGATGGCTCTCCCTGAGCCCTATGCTAATAAGCATATAATAATAATAATAGCCAAGAGATCCAACGAAAGAGAGAAAAAAGGGAGAGAGAAATGCCAGGTCCAAAATATCAAACTATAAATGAGACCTCAGTCATGCGTGACGTCAACAGGTACGCCGGACCGCGAGCGGCCTCCGCATGACCGCG
>WUAW01007306.1:7916-20600 GCA_017165845.1 Thaumetopoea pityocampa | reverse complement strand
ACGTTTTTAGACTATATACTGCTATCTACTCACGTTTTCACACTGTTTACTGCTATATACTCACGTTTTCACACTGTTTACTGCTATATACTCACGTTTTCACACTGTTCACTGCTATATACTCACGTTTTCAAACTGTTTACTGCTATATACTCACGTTTTCACACTGTTCACTGCTATATACTCACGTTTTCAAACTGTTTACTGCTATATACTCACGTTTTCAAACTGTTTACTGCTATTCTCACGTTTTCAAATTATTTACTACTATATATTCAGGCTTTTAAACTATTTACGGCTATATACTCACGATTTCAAATTATTTACTGCTATTCACTTACGTTTTTAGACTATATACTGCTATCTACTCACGTTTTCAAACTGTTTACTGCTATATACTCACGTTTTCAAATTATTTACTACTATATATTCAGGCTTTCAAATTATTTTCCGCTAATACTCACGTTTTCAGACTATATAGTGCTATATACTCACGTTTTCAAACTATTTATTGTTATAAAAACCCACCGACGCCGTCACCAAAAAGTTTTAACCGTCCGCACGTGCCCCGTTCGCAAAACAACGTAAATACACAGTAAATAATTCAGAAGAATGTCCGACGCACTCGTCGGATATCGTGCGCAGGTTTTTAATTAATACCTAAGCGGTATGCGGTCGTGTTGCAGAATAAATCTCCGTTAATGTCCCTTTGGAACACTGATAGCCAAAGTGGTCTATATCGACCCCCAGGGGTCGACGTTGAAGTGCAAATGGTCCACGCCAACTGTCAAGAACACATTTGAAGTTAATAAATTTACAACAATGTTATATTAACCACGCTTTGGGGGTCTATCCAAAAGTAAAAAAAAAATATTACAAGTGGTCTACAAGACAAAAAAGTTTGAGGACCACTGCTTTAGACCACTGGTAGCCAAAGTGGCCTATATTAAATCCAAGGGGTGTCGAATTGGGTGTTTCTAACTGTAATGAAGTTATCCTTGGATTACTTCACTGCTGTTAGAAATTTAAATCGTTCAAATTGAGTAACATTAAACCAACTGTCAAAAATATATTTGACGTTGTTCAATTTGCTGAAATTCAATATTAGCTAAGCACAGGGGGTACTCAAAACCGAAAAAATATGGCAAGAGGTCTGTATGTATGTATGTATGTAGTATGTACTGTGGTTTCTGCCTACCCTTATGGGATATCGGCGTGAGTGTATGTATGTATGTATGTAGGTCTACGGATTAAAAAGTTTGGGGATCTCTGCTTTAGACTGACGCACCATGGGTTGTGTGTAGGGTTGTCAAGCGTCCCGCAAGAAGAAAACGTCTAAACTTGGAAAATGCGTCCCGCTAAAGTTGCGCGCAGTGCCTGCGCTATCTGTCCCATTTTTTGGTACCTACTGTAAATAAATATTCTAGAAATTTCGTCCAAAATTAGCACATATTCGTGTGTAAATTTCATATGGGTATGTTGGAGTCTAGCGAAGTTATACATTGCAATAATATTTGTGAAATATGCAAACGGTACAATCTTAGAAATGTCTGTCATCGGTATTATAGTGACAAATCCTCGCCCTCGCACCCTGTACCTGTGCATCGCTTTGTGGAGGAGAACTATCTCCAGCTATGGATTTTAACAGCATGCGTAACAAATAGTAATTATTATTCATGTACACAATTTAATTTACCTGTTTGTGTACAATGAAGAATAAATAATATTCTGGATACGTTGACCGAGATCATATTAGGAAAGAATGGCTGAACAGAGTAATATATGGTTTGTGAAATTTATTTATTGAATTAATTAATTTTATATGATGATGTGATCGAAAGGTCGCAGGTTCGATCCCGATCCCGTACGGCTGAGTTATTTCTAATTCGTATACGGTTTACATCGTAGACATCTATGTACTTATCGAAGAAGGAAAACTTCGTGAGGAAGCCTGCATGCCCGCATGGGTGTGTAAAGCCTACCAACACGCACTAGGCCAGCGCGGTAGACTACGGCCTAATCCTTCTCCTGATAAGGATAGGTCCGTGCCCCTATAGTCGGGATGATATGGGCTGGGGATGACATGGACTGGGGATGACGCATAATAACTCTCCTGATTTTCCAAATTTTCCTTGTATCATTGCATTTTTATCCTTGAAATGTGGGAAATATCTTTTTGTTTGTGGCAAAAATCTACATTCTGGCCAAAAAAATATATGGTTGTTATTGTTTCAGAAATGCAACGTTCCTGGAGCCCCATCTCCAGGGGGTGAGGCGACGGGACAGCCGCAGTTCGGACTCTGATCACGATGAGCGCTCCACGGAGGACGACGAGAGGTCGTTACTCCGCAGCTCCCCGCGCACGAGACTACCGCCGCCGCCGCCGCCTCCCCCGGACGACGAGCCGCCCCCTCTGAAACCTCGGGAGTTCTTCGAAAGACTACAGAGTCAAACTATGAGGGAGGTGCACGAGAGAAAGCGCAGGCCGAGAGATATTCAAATAAAGGATAGGAATCCACTCTTCAGGCCAGTGGACGCCGACGGCAGCCTGGAAGATAGTCTCAGTCAGGTAATGACTAACATATAAATATCAGAATCATCAACTTGTTGACGTTTGAATGAAAGAATTGGGTTTTTATTTTTTCAAAACATTTTACATAAAGCACTCACTGTATTCCTCACATAATGGTATAAACTGATGTTTAAGCGTTCACTACGATGTCGAGTGTAGTGGGTTTGATTCCCACACGGGACAACAACTTTGTCTAAACCACAAATTGTTTTTCTGAGTCTGGGTGTTCTGTGTTTCCGTTATTTGAATGTTTGTATAGTCCTTGCGACACAGGAATTAATTCTAATGCGGGAGGTGTCTTTAAAAAAAAACAATGGTATAAAATAGGAAAAACAGGCCAGTTATTAAAAAGTGTGACGTCAGCATCGCTGAAACGAATAGAGAAACGAATAAAGAAAGTCTCTATACCGATAATGATTTAGGTAATGACTTAAATCATTGTCGGTATTCTCTTTCTTTAAAAATGAAGTAACACTTATAAGATTATTTCTGTTTTTTTTTTAATAAGAACAAGAATTTATCTCAACAATTTTAACACATTTATCATCAAACCATCATATAAACTTATTATCATGTTATAGAGGTACAAGTGGCACTTAGCTGGTGGTTGATACCTCTTCGCTGGCCAACTACTGGAGCGAAACTGGTTCGGTCTTTTTTAAGAGTAATGAGAGTAAATCACTTCCCTTCCAATGTCTCTACGCTATTTTTGCTTCAAGATGGCGTTTCATGTTTTAGTCAAAACAAGGTCTCTCACAATACAAACGCGATGTTAAAACCTTACAAATTATTTTAAAACAATCTTTAAAGTGATTACTTTTAATACAAATGCGTTGTGAAAACTTTATACTTGGAATTTAATAGAAATTATTGACTTTCAAATCTGTTGAACGTCCCATTAACGTTCAATAGATTTGTAGTCAAAACAAAGTCTGATTATACAAATGTGGTGTAATAAAAAATTGCAAATTTTATAAAGACCATTCATAAATCAATTATTATTCTATAACAATAATACTTGTAATTTAATAGAAATTATTATTTCAATTTTATCAATAATTTCTATTAAATAAATTTATCAATTATTTCTATTTTGATTACAAATCCATTGAACATCTTATTATTTAACATTAATGAGATGTTCAATAGATCTGTACTCAAAACAAAATCATAATACAAACGTGACATTGTAAATAATATTAATACCATTCTTAAATTGATTATATAATATGTTGCAATAATCCTTGCAATTTAATAGAAATTGTTGGCTCTCAAATTACTTTTCATAACGATTATAAGAAAGGAAGTTTTAAATTAATCAACAGGAAACAGCATCCATTTGAAAGACAAATTAATTTCATAATAATTCAAAATCAAATCAAATTACTGAATTATTTGAGATATTAATAATTAGCGTCACCGCATCAATAAATGATGTTATAAAATAACTAGACTAATTATAAAGACACTAAAATATATCCACGGCGCCTCTGCGCGTTTAGGTATTACCGCACCTATAAGATAATGGTTACTCATAAGGACTGTTTTAATTAGAATGTACGGCGCAAGTTGTGTTTTCCTGTTTGATGCATTTAGCAAGTATATTAATTAATAATATTTATAATTAGTACTGATGTGATCCTATATTGGCTGACCTAATAAATAAAGATGAAAGAAAAAACAACAAATTTATTCGGGACAAGCACAATAAATAGAGTTTACAATATAAAAAAGCAAATAAACAAAGAAAATATACAAATGGATAGGTTTGCAGCCGTAACATCGTAGTTATTTTATTAGGTGCCTGTCCGAAAAGCCCGTCTCAAAATCTCGTTCGCGAAATATTCCATGATGCTTATGAAACTGCAGGGTAGTACTGCTTCCGCCGACGCTTAGGTACTCTAGGAGGAAGCCCATCGCTTTTAGTGGGTATGAACCCCCATATAGCTGATGTATCCAAATGCTCTGCGACATAATTTTCCTCTCGTAAAATAATATTCTGGACACTTTTCACACACATTGATCTGATCCCAAACTATTGTTATTTAAATAGTCCCGTCGTTGGCGCCTTACGTATCGAGACCAATCGAAACGTAAACACAACGCTCGGCCGGTGAGGACACCGCTCGCGGCCTACCCAGCGGTAGTTCACTCGAATGAACGAATTATTGCCAGTTAAACTAGCAAGATCACTTGTCGTCGCCGCGTTCGTTACCTTACTGTTGTATTCATTTTATACTTTAAGATTACAGTTTCGTTAATTTTATTGTACAGACGTAACAAATAGGCGTTCGGATCAAGCGTTTAGCGTGCATTCGTTAAACTATTCATTGATTATTAATTGAAACTCGCAGTTCCAATAATATAGCTGTGTGATGGTCATTACTCATCCCATGTCCATCGGTCGCTCGTCGCTCGTCCGCCAAGCCGCAACCTCTGCCTACATAGCAGACACTACTAGCTAGTAGGAAGAGGTTAAGTTCGATCCAGTCGATCAGAATTCGCAGTTCCAGTGCTCCCACGAGACAATCGTCGACCATACGCTGGGCGGAATCCCAGTCTCTAACACACTGGTGACAAAATTTCATTTTCTCACGTCAAGTCCTATTTAGGTTATCACTGAAGTTGCTTCAGTAAATCTATAGGTGATTTGCCTACTCCTTTGTTTCATCCAGTCTTCGGAGGTTGGCAGTATGATCCCGACGACACGCTTGCACGTTTATATCTTTCTGGAAAAGCGCTCGCACCACTCCTTGAGCGCACTCCTTTGCTCCTGCCTTATAATTTCAAACGCCTACGCTTCCGCCGCTCTGGCGGACAGTACGAATTCAGTCATACAATCTCGTGTCCATACCCGCCAGAAGGCTGACAAAGGACACCATGCTTTAGACGCATCATCATCATCATTTCAGCCCGTAGCTGTCCACTGCTGGACATAGGCCTCTACAGTCGAATTCCAGCGCGACCGGTCCATAGCCACCTGCATACAGCGAGACCCAGCGATCCTAACCAGGTCGTCGGTCCATCTCGTAGGTGGCCGTCCCACACTGCGCTTGCTAGTGTCGACTCATGCGACCAGAAAAGCCATCCTACGCTGCAGGCTCAAGGCTACAGCGCTGGAAGCCTAATAATCTACGTGTGCCCCATAAGCAGAGGCGCTTCTTTCGAGTCCCCCAAATTGGGTACTAGCCATACATGCAGAGCACTCCACTTACTATCATTTTGATTCAGAAGACTAGGCGCTCGAAGTGTTCTTCAAGGTACTAATCTGTCCAAGGTTAGCCCCAGGTACTTCAAGTACCGCCTCAGCTGGACTGGAGGGGTCACAGACACAATTACACATGGAAATGCAGCCGTACATTCACTAAAAACAGATTATCAAATTAAAATAAAAAATAATCATTTTAAAATGCATTGAAATCCGTGATTTCTCACTGTTATGAATTATGGATTTTAATCGGTATTAAGTCGATTATTTTTATGGTATTTTAGTATGATAATCTTATCTATCTATCTATTTGTACTATTAGTACTAAAATTTACAAATGTCAAATTTAAAAAAATCAAAGATATTTAAAAACAAACTACTCAGATCGACTAATTAAGGGCTTCTGAAATCGAATCCGTCGATGTTTGTTTGTTTGTTTGGTCTTCATGCAAAAACTAGCGGGTAGATTTTTTTAAACTATTACAATTTTAAAGGTACTATTCCGACTTAAATAATAGGTCATGTCTCATCAAAATCGGTCCAGTAGAATTGAAGATACAACTTGATCCCTGTTTTAATAGCCGCCGCTAAGGTACGTAAGGTCAAGTAAAAGTTGTTCAAAGATTTTTTTATATAAATCTATGATTGTGTCGGGATTTTCCATGTAGCAGAAAACCGACATTCACGCGGGCGGAATCGCGGGCAAAAGCTAGTTTTTTTTATAAATGTAAAAGTTTAGATATTGCTCAATCATACATACATATTATATACGTACATAAACGGCAGAACAAATTTGAATGAAATTTGGTACACAATTAGAACATGATCTGTAATGAAACTCAGAATATTTTGTATTAATACTCAACGAACGGAGCCGCTTTCAACAGCTAGTAATGTTAACACAGAAATGTCCATAACGATTTAAACTGAGAACATTACAGGGTAAAGTTTTAAAACTTTGAGTCGGGTATGAAAGTTTATCCGGGAGCCATTCGCCATACATTTATACTATGTTTAGTCGTACGGGGAGACTTTATTTGCATACCTGATTGAATTGTACGAGACATATCACTGAAACTTTCTAAAACTTTCACTGTTTTTTAAGAATTTACTTGAAAAAGAAGTTATATAATGTATTCAGAAAGGGATGGCCAGTTGTTTGTGATATTGGAGGCGCGGGACGAACCACTGTTAAGAACGTACATTGAGGACGCTGGTTTCTTGATTATCGCCTTGAGCGCTCCTTTCACGACTTTCACATTAACACAATGCATTTGTTATCCTGTATATAATATATAGATGTGCAGGCGCACAAAATAGGTCTGCAGCCTTATCCTGTTATTCGATCAAAATCTACTGCAATCTCCAAGATGCCTGCCCTTCTTTTTGAGGAGTTCCATTTCCAGCATTTGACTTCCACTAGTTAATGATGATGATGATATATTTATCGATAGCACGCTTGTAATACTCGATTTACTCTCATTCGAATCTCACGTACCTATTGGATAGTAGAATTTGCCGCTTCTTCCATTACGCTTCCATTACCATGAGAATGCGACGTCAGCCGCGTTATATGAAAGCGATATTTTTCAATACTCGACGCGGAATTCAATTTGTGGTTGTATCGGTGCTCTATAGAAGGGAAACTTCCTTTTGATGTACAGCCTAATGGTATCAGAGGCATAATGTGGAGAGAAATTGAAGCGACAACTTAATGCTTTATGAGTTAAAATAATTTGTCTCAGCGTTCCTTTTTATTGATGCAATATCTTTTGTTGGGTCATATTTCTCCTCTTTCCGTATTACTTAGTGCTGAGGGTTATTGACCCCCTCCAAAGATCACTTTGCTTGACAGTGTTGTGTCATCTGAATTTGTGCATAGGTTCGTGCAGATGATTGCAGAGTGTGATGCGGATTTGATCGAACCATTACAACTGGTTGCGTCCACTTGAATTTTTCTTATTACAACGATAATCTTTTTAAGGTTCTCAACCTTCTTATGGGGTAAATTACGAAAATTCTCAAGGACTTGTTGGACGCAAATTAGTAACTCCCTACTAGTCACTTTAAGTTCCTTCAGTATAGACACATTTGCCCTTCTTGCTGTCCAAGGGATACACAACATTCTCCTTAAGCACCACTTCTCCGGTATCACTTGCTCTGAGCGTCTAATTATCTGCGTTTTATAGGAATATCGAGAAAACAAAACTGTGGACTAGTCTGATCTTGGTAAAGTTTACACGGTTTCTGTCCTTCTGTACTCCTGTCCGCTGTTATATTTGAAATTATAAATTATTTCGCTTGAAAATCTCCTTGGGACTGATACTTGTTTTATCTGTTACTGGCCTACTGAAGTCCACCCTAGGACATATACCTCCTCTAAGGATCTCCCCCTATAAAGAGACATGCACTTCCGCATTCACGGTATTTTTTTGTACATTTTGAATAGACCGTTCATGCTCTCTACCTACGTACTCATCCTTTTTACAACAAGTTGTATATTTGGTAATTTTATAATCTTCTGTGTGACACCGGCATAATAATAGTTTCAATCGATGGAGCGACAATGGTATTATGAGATGAGATTCACGGGAAGAGATGTCTTCCCGTGGATGTTGTGAGAACCACTAAAGGATTTATCAGGACAATGGATAGCAGGGCTATCCTGTTATTCAATCAAAATATATAGCTATAGCTATTTTCAAGACGCCTGCTAAGCGTAGAGATTATAGTAAATGCCTATTTTTTTAAAGAGGAAGGTCATGTCCAGCAGTGGACTTTCACGGGCTAATGATAATGTCCTGGGGCACAGTTTCGGTATGTTTCTAAGTAGTAACTATTTTTTCCACATGGCTTCTTTATATTTAGAGAACCGATAACAATCTTGTGTCCACATAGCACAGAACGTTCAATCTACCGCCGAGATTTCTCACTCGTATTTTTCAAAGTGACAATTAGCCGTTGTTGCGGCACAATATTTGCGTACAACGTACCGCCGTACCGCACTCCGCCACCCTCACTCGCAACTTGACGTGTAAAGTTCTCAGTCAATTGGGAGCCTTGCCTTTGTGCTTTAATCCTCCGAACCCTCGGCTATTGTACGACAAAACTTCAAAATGTAGGATTTAATGGCAGCGTTTGTTTATAAAGTCAATATTTTAAAACTTTTATTTTAATCTGCTAAAATGCTATAAAAACGACATCTGAGCCATATTTGCACTGAAATATGAATAAAGATAGGCACAAATTGGATCCTTAATACAACGATAGCAGTAGCACCTTGATGCCTATCGTTGAGGATAGCTTAAAATAACGGAATATCGTGATATTTGGGTTATAAAGACTGAACACAATATTATGATATTTTCAGACAAAATTTTTGAATAAGCCCCTTGTAATAGGACTGGTTTACCTAGGGATTGGATTGGATTACTGTTGGGGATAGAAACAGGACTATTTATTTCCAAACGCATGAGAAAGCGTTAGAAACTGACAAAGATAGGATAAAATTCGCCTACCTTTGTTCCTTCTGTTACGAAGTCTACACTCAGTAGACACGTTGGTGACCACTTTCTTCCTCTTGAAGAGCACAAAAGATGCTGGTTGGTAAGTACATTGATGGTCTAATGGTGCCAGACACGGCTTGCGGTCAAAAGGTCCCGATACCGGTCCAGTACAGCTGATTTATTTCTAATTCATGTACGGCTTATATTGTATACACCAATGTACTTAACGGTAAAGAAAACTCAGTGAGGTAACCTGCATGCCTGCATGGGTGTATGAAGTATGGGGAGGTCCGTGCCCCTGTAGTGGGAACGAATACCTACTGGGGATAATGATGACGTTGGTAGGTAGCACATAAAAGTTTCTTCTGCAAGTTCAACACAATCTACCATACACTCGCGCGCCATCAATTCAGCAATAACAGCCAGATAGTAGGTAGGGAATGCGCACGCGAGCTACCGATAATATCGACGTGAGTCGATAATTCAAACCAGATGGCTTGCGTTGTCTTTATGCTCCTTGCTATCCCATCAGTGACTAAAGCAGGTTCTCACACGCTTGTAAATATACCTGCTGTTACGAAATGGCCCCAGAATATACTAACTAGATTAATGAAATATTCACTGATATGTAACCGATGTCTCGAGTGAGCAAAAAAATTTCAAGTAGCTGGAAGTTTGACAGCTGATCTCGAAAAATCCGCAGATATTTGTAAAAAATCGAAAACTGTTAATTTTGGCAGTCTCCACGTAGACATATGTCTTGCATCTGAAATGCATTACAAGTTTGTACTTCTTAGTCAGTTTCTGGATTGTTTGAAGGCCGTGTCCAACATGAGTGCTCATCATGACTTTACTCATCAGTCATCAAGTTCATTCACATTCTTTATCCTAGATATTCTGTTTTCAGCTGTTTTATTGGTTCTAGTCTTAACAAGACTATTGATATAATAGTTGGAGAATTTATTTGGCCCATCGATTGTCGTTTTCCTTTGCAATTACAATTTAAAAAATAAACAATATTAGTCTGTGGACTGCTACATAATTTACGCCACTAAACATTATGAGCCCATTCACTACCGCAAATGTTACCGAATAGTAAAGGTCCCAGAGAGCATAATATTCATTACATTACACTTATAAGTCCAAAGCGCTGCCGATTAACCCTCGAATTAGAGGCCGGGTCCGAAGTTAACTGCCTCTTGCGGGACATAAATGACATGTGCGACTTTAGACTTGTGGATGGGAACTGCGTCGTAACAAAGGTGTTATAGTGCTTGTAATTGTTTTACTGGTAATTACAGGGCTTATTTTGAACTTTGAGATGACATAATATTTAATAGCTGTAGCAGCCAACAGCTGGCCTAGATTGGAGTTATTCATTGACTTTTTGCTTTTTAAATTCTATTTGAAACATTTAAATTTCTTAAAAATGACCTTTATTACCCATCAGCCTGAGCAAACATTGTCCAAAAATAATAATTTAAACGGCGTCCCTTAAAAAAATCAATTATATACTTAAAATAAAGAAAAAAAAATTTAATCAAATAATTTACTGGAATCAAGTTGGTATTAATTGAAGACAAAGAAGTCAATGGATTTGAAGACAAATTCAGTCCAAAGGGGACTTACTAGAGCCGATTTATCAGAAGATCACATTTGATTAGTTTCTACAAAGAAATATTAATTTTCTTTTCGCGTCATCATGTACATACCGTCGCCATGATTTTCTCTAAAATTAAGAACCCTAGGTCGTCACCTGTGCCCAGGAATGGCCCTGGTTGATATTATGTATGTAACTGCAAATGAAAAATGATACTTCCGAATGTCAAGAAGTATTTTCTAATTACTTGAAAACATTGTACTTAAATAATAAATGTTTAGCGATAACGTCAAAACTCTAGTATTGTATTCAACAGTCATCAGATAGGCTCATCCAACCTTCGAAAAGACCTCTGAATAGGTATACATAAGTGAATAAACATTAAAATCGTAAAATGGAAGTCTGCGCTCTTTCAATGGCTGTATTTAAAAGGTTTATATTGAATGTGAATTCGTACTTTATATTTGAATACACGACGCGACGACAAACGTATTTGCGTGAAAATGAATAGATATCGTTATTAAACGCGGGTTACCCTCATTTATCAGTATTTTAACGTTAGTCGACAAAGTGGAGACAGCGTTATACGGAACGTTTAAATGAATTTACATTAATTAAAGTTATTTCGAGCTACCCGCACTACGGCCGCGAACGCAAGATGCAAAATGTTTGCATTTCATATATTTGCCTAATATCATTTCGAATGATGAAATTCGCTTTGTGGCGTCACTATAATAGTGTCTCTCCATATGAATATAATACCAACATCCAAAATTATTCTTTTATATTATTGAAAACTAAATATATAATTAAAAAATTATAAAATATTTTATATATAAAACGATAGTGGGCGTGCGATATGCCGCGCGATGACCCCAATGCGTGCTGAGAGGCAGCATGCGGCGCCCCACTGGATGTTGGTGTTGGGCGAGAACCTGTAACAAAACATATATTAATATTTAAAGAAAAAATCAAATATTTCGTTCCCAATTGAAGGAACGTCGTCAGCGATCAAAGAGTTTTTATTTTAATTTTAATTTTTTAATTATTTTTTTTTTTTTCAATATATGTAAACTAGTAAAATAACCAACATAGATTGTGTTTTTATGTTTTTATTTCCTCAGACATCTTTTGTATTATTCTAATACTCCTGCAATATGGAGCGGAGCACGTGTGCGCTGTGTGGCGCCGGTATAATAATGGCATCACACCATAATCTTCCTGTGGATGCTGTGAGAACCAGCTAAGGGATGTGCCAGGATAATTGGCAGCAGTATTATCCTGTTATTCTATCAAAATCTGCTGCGACCTTCAAAACGCGTACCAAGCGTGGCGATTATGACTAAAGCCCCCATTTTAAGGAGTAGATCCATGTTTAGCAGTGGACTTCAACTATCTGATGATGATTATTATTATTTTGGATATAATATAACGTAGTCCCGTACTCGGAGTCGTTCAGACGGCGGCCGTGTTCGCAGAGCGAACTTGATACAATCGGCCTTTCACTTAATTGTATTTTACGAAAAATGTCTTTCGCGTTTCCAACTTAATTATATTGTATTGTAACGAAGTCCCAAATACCCGTATTTTAGCGAGTTGAGCTCTCGACGCCTCGGAAGTCGGACGTTCTGCGCCGTAATTGCCGGCATTGTCAACTCGGGGCGATTATTATCAGCCAGCGCGTTACTCCTGCCTGTCGCATCCACGGTTTAATCGTCGCCAAAGAAAAAAATAATGTCCATCCCTATTTTACTAAAAAAAATATTACTTAAAACGTCATTGCATTTGTTATTATTAT
>WUAW01007304.1:17972-31389 GCA_017165845.1 Thaumetopoea pityocampa | reverse complement strand
AAAAAAAAAAATTGATTTGTCGATAAAATTGTTTGTATCGCTTACCCTTAACGGGTCCGACATCGGTAACCAGACAAATTGTATAATGCCGGACGTCTTTAGGCAATGTATGAAATGTGAGAATTATTACATACCTTCCCTAGGCATTGTGTATAATAATTAGGCATTATATATAATAATTAGGCATCGTATATAATAATTAGGCATCGTATATAATAATTAGGCATTCTTTAGAATGACAAATGCTATTTAGGCAAACTGCGTAAAGAGGTCTTGATAAGGTTACATAATGCATTACACAAATATATTCCTAACCTAAGCAAGCCAAATAAACGTTACCTAATTACAAACTTTTCTTCGGCATTTCAACAAGAATTCTATCGCTGTGCCACTTTGCTTATGGAGTAAACGTATTAATCCAATGGGGTCGTGAACACGCCTACCAGCTCTGACTTGACATTATCTTTGACATTATCTCTGTACTAATATTTACTATGAGAACTGGAGATGTATTTCATACTTTGCATCATTTCTCATTTGATATTCTGTAGAATGTCTAGAAAATGTGTGAAATATGAATCGTTTCATACATTGCCGGCTAGTTGTAGGTATTGTCTAGGCATTCTATAAAATGCTGGATTCCAAAGTTTGCCGGCAGCATATACACGACTCTATATTTGCACAGGGAACATACACTACAAATATATTTCAATATAAAGAATCTTTGAAATTAAAGTAGGACAATTTTAATGAGCCACATTTGACATCTGTTAAATGTGTTTAGAATGGTTTATTAGTCAAAGTAAATTGTAAAATTGTCTTCCTTTTCATTATTACATATATAGTATTAAAAAATAACCAATTGTGTCAAAATTGAAAAACAATTGTGTGGCCTCTGTAGCGAGTTTATTTTGATGAAGTGTCAAATGTCACCTATTAAATTGGCCTCAATATAAACAAAAATGACGTCAACTCGTTTTTTTTATTCAGCCGACCAAATTGATAATCACAACATCACATAGAAATTGACAATCAGTGTGCAAGATAATTAATTAGAGTGTAAGATAGAGTTAGGTCAGGAGTGTGATTCGTACCAGCCGACTGGTTAATTTGTTTAAGTAATCTTTATAAACCGATTAAATAAATATTTTGCGCCAGTCCTGTACTGTCCAACACTAATACGAGTGTTCGAAAAAAAAATATATTTTAAATATTATAGAATAGAATAGAGTATTTTTATTGCACGTAAATATAAAACATTTACAAACATATTACACAGAAAATAGAAAGTATACATTGGGTGGTCTTAGCGCAATATACGATCTCTTGCTAAAGTGTATAATGATAATTTAGTAAAAAAAATTCAAAGTTTTAGAAACTCATCCACTACTGGTGCTGTTTAATTAAAAAAAAAACACTACCAAGTTTTTGTTGATCATTTTAGAATCATCATCATCATCATTTCAGCCCGTAGCTGTCCACTGCTGAACATAGCCCTCTCCAATCGAATTCCAGCGCGACCGGTCCATAGCCACCAGCTGTCAGCATTTTAGAATGGCCCAAAGGATTGCAAAGCTGTTTCGGCAATGGGCGGGGCACAGCTCGCGATACCGATGGGCGTTGGGGTACTATTTGAATGGCGCCCCCCCGGTCAGGTGGGCCGGTGACCACAGCAGCGGACGTCCGTGCTGATTATAATAATGTTGAAGTTCTTCCCACTGTTGCACATCGTGCGACATCTTTTTTTAATCTCTTCGGTGAACTTCACATTTGTTTCTAAATTTCCAGTGATATTGTAAATTTTATATTTTGTTTCTGTCAATTTTCACCATTTCTGTGATTCATTGTGGACCACTGTTCCTTTACCAGCGCTTTCTATTTGTACAGTCTCCCAGCGGCGCGTAACGGCCGCCGTTGAAGTGCGGCTGGTGCGGCGCGCACGTCATAACTATACGATTGTTTGCGTAGCAACAGAGACAGAACAACGGCAACCAGAGCAGCGACAGCGACGGGGACGTGGACGTCGACCTGGGCGAGCTGATCGAGTTCGGGCTGGAGTAGCGCGCAATATACGGTCGGAGGGGCGCGGCTGTTTCATTTCACTGGACGGACGGCGGCGGAGAGCTCTTGTCCCGACGCTTTCGCTGCCACCTGAACACGGGATTGACAAGCGCTGCGCGCCGTTTTGATTTATTACATAACTTCATGCATAAGAGCACTTAAATGAATATAAAAACAATAAAAGTTTGTCCAGTTAAATACCGAACGCGATATTCTTGAGTAATAATACCGGGTCCGTAGCGTCCACGGAGCCGGCGCGCGGGTGACGTTCACCTCGCCGTATACGCTACGGAGGTGGCAGCGAAAGTGTTAAATCCCCCAACTGGGCCAGGCGAATACCTCCGCGCACTTCGGGCCAATGGGACCTGTCGTACTGGCCCAGTCGTGCTCGGTCCCAGTCCTGGTTATTTCATACATACATACATACATACGAGTTAGGAGTACCCACAACCGACGGGCATGTATGAAAGCTTTGATGAAAGTAGAAGAAGCGAAAGATGTATGTCAGGTTCGTAGCAACTGGAAAGTAGTGGTCTCTGCCTACCCCAGCGGGAAAAAGGCGTGACTGTATGTATGTATTATTTCATTACTGCCAGAATTAGGTCAGATACTGCTCTAACAGTGTAGAGTCGATAGTCCTCTGGTCCGGGGTACGCCAGTCCTAGAAAATCCATACGTCCTACGGCCAAAGCACCCCAACAGCACAGCAAGTGTTCCATAGTTTCTACCGTATCACAATATCGACACACCGTGGTGTTGGACAAATTAGATATTTGTTAACACTAACGGAAAGACAGTAGAGAATCTGTACAGATAAACTCATTGAAACACTGAAAAAGTGGAATGTACGCCCTCTTCGAATGCTAATTATAACTTGCATCATGGTACAGTAGTGCCACAAAAATAAGTTACAACTATGTATATGTATATGCGCAATAAGCATTTTTTTCGTAAAGCGCGAAAAATTCAGCCAATTATAAGGCAGTGCGTTTGCGTGGGTAAAATACTCGTCGGCAATTGGTTGAACGTGAGCGCGCCATTGTGGCGTCCGCCATTTGCACACTCGTACAGATATTAAGAGTGAGATAATACGAGTTCATTGAAAGTACATTTTCAACCTTACGCGCAGTGGAACAAGTTCTTTTCTGATTTGTTGCTTACAATCGCTTTTAATGGGCGTTTGTTAGCACCCTTTTGCTACGACGCAGAATGTATCTTACTTTTTTGGTACTACTGTGACGAATCCTATGGTGGATCATAAGGGCCCGTAGCGGTGCCGATTGGTTTTAATGGGTGCGTTCAGAAGCATTTCCACTCCTACAAAGAACGAACTTACTTGAGAGGTTCATACGACGTGTCTGCTCGCTCGATTAATAGCGATTAACGTATTATTCGCTTCCACGCCTATTCATTACCGCCTTGAGTGCGTCAGTCGTGGATGTGATTGCACTCACAATTACGAATACAATTACTACGTATAATTATGAGCTTGAAATAAGATTTTTCTCAGTCAACCGGACTTTTATAAAGCATCCTTATGGCCGAAGACGACACGCAGGGTCCTTTTTGACAATTTAATGTGACACCATCCGACGATGACTACCTGTATGCACTATACGAATGGGAAATATTATACAGCGGGTGCCCAAGGACAATCCCCGGTCAGTTTAGGGCAGTTATAGGGAATAAGAGCTAGAAGATGAACCGTTGGGTTGATGTACTGGTGCATGGGTGCTCGGGACTATGCGGGGTAAAATGGACAGAAGGCAACTCGCCACTCCAACACATTGATGTGTTCCCGAAAACGGTCGCACGTCAACGGGGCAACATTTGAAGAGTGACTGAAGGGTGGAGAGGTGTCACTGGACTTTAATTATACGATCAGTCGCTCCCTCAGAGTCCCACCACGTACCACCCACTCACCATTTACATTCCTCATGCACTCTCGAGTATAATGCTCTCGCGACTCCGCTCTGGCCGGTCAATGAAAGCAAGCCACAGGTGGCGGATCTCTTCTTAGTTTTCACACTCACCGGCCGGAGATGAAGAACGGGACTTCCCTGAGATTCGCCACAGCTTACAGCTCGCCACAAGCTGCCCCGCAGGCTCATTATTATTATCAACAATTATATTTTCTCCGAGGAGATTAAACCACGAGCCGAAGCCAGGGGCATAAATTAATGGGGCCCTGTTAAAGGTAAGAATTCCTTAACTGCGCGGCAGGTATTTAATATAACAGCTTCTCGAATTAGTGCCGCGGCTGGGTGCATGTCTACGGTTGAAAGGTAAAGGGCGTGAGGGTCGCTCTCATGCCATTCACTTTGGTCGTAAACAAGTTATGAATGCCATCCTACTTAAAATTGTCCGTTTTCTTGAATGCCCTTACTCCCACTGCTCTACAATAACTTTTTTGTCACTTATGCTCAAGCAAAAAACTCAATTGATTGGTCTAATCAAGATGAATTGGTCTAAGCGGCATAAACCACATAAAACAACGTCGAATCAAATAAATAAATACTTTGCCAATTAATGCTACTGTTCGATATGACAATAAATAAATAGTTATGTCCATATTTCTAGTTTCAAACTTTAACCTGCTCTCCTGAAAAATTTGATGTTTGTCGCTGATATCCCTACCATTTAGCCTTTCAACTCGACGCTGAGCGTGGGTAGGCGGGCGTGTCGTGTGTTCGGTACGACGCGACGCGTGCGGATACAATGACAGGTGTGGTTTGGACCGTATTTAATTGCCCTTGTGTTTTTAATTTGATCGATAGGTCGAGTAGTTTGATCGATAGGTCGAGTAGTTTGATCGATAGGTCGAGTAGTTTGATCGATAGGTTATTTCGTTATTATCTATTATTCACTGCGAAACAGGCCCTTCCATTCTATAGATTGCCATAATGTCTAGTGCGCGCATGCGTCTTGTAGATGTTACGTAAATCGAAGGATAACGCTGTTGACCTTTGCCCTGGTGTGTCCCCCGGCTGGTTCTCATAATAACTACGAGAAGAGATGGGGTGACGTCATTATCACGCCAACAGCACACTGCCAAACGAAGGGGTGCAGTACGAGAGGGTGTCGCGTGCTCAGGACGAAACTGATTGTACCATAGGACTATTGATAATTCCATAGGACTATTGATAATTCTGTGGATTTTTATTGTAACTTATTTTTTTAAACAAAGAAAATGTATTTCCTTTTAACATGCCAAAAAATAAAATATAAAGTTTGTCCCTCATCTCCAGTCCATGTTTGTCACACTACAGCCTTAGTTCCCAAAATGGTCCAGGTGGACCCCTAGCGGTCCACGGGAGACTCGACGGGGGTCTACGTTGGCGTACGCAAATTTCCATAGTTAAATCTAATCTTCACATTTTTTGTCGAGTTTTGGGACCAGTTAAATTTTGAAAGTGGTCTATGAGAAAAAAAGTCCGGGAACCTCTAGTCTACAGGGACACGGACCTCCCGTAATCGAGAGGGGGATTAGGCCGTATACCGCACTGGCCTAGTGCGTGTCGGTGGACCTCACACACCCACGCGGGATGCAGGTGCCCTCACGAAGATTCCGCTGAGTACATCGGTGTGTCTACGAGTACAACGTAGACTGTACATGAATTAGAAATAACTCGGTGGTACGGGACCGGTCGAACCTATGACTTTGCCATCGCAAGCCGTGTCTGGCGACACTGTCTGTTTTGTCCCTCTTTCACTGAAAAATGACTTTTTATATGCAGATTTGGAAATGCGATTTGTACGTATTTAATTAATTTTCTTAAAGATTTGATTTGTGTCATTTTCATCCCTCAGCATGCGATACAGGGCAAAGGAATTTTACACCACAAAATAAAAACTAGTCCTTAAGGATTTGAGAATAATCAATGCACTTTATTTCATTATCATAAATAATATGTTTGGTATATCACAATTTGTTTGTTCATTATTAGCCAAAATTACTATCTATATACTTCAAAATACATAGCTAAATAATATTTCACACATAAAAGAAAATTACACGTTTGAGTTATTAAAAATATTCCAATTAAAATGTACAGTTATCAGCCGCTAGTCTTTTTTTAAATATATCGCTTATGTAAGTAGCTATTATTTTTTGTTTATCGTGTAGTATTATATTACATAAAACGCAATTGTTAAGGTGCAGTTCCACCGAATCGTATATAGCATTACTGTTGTGTACGAACATATTGTGTAGAGCTCCAAGGGCATTGGTTACTATGGCAACGTATGTCAATATATTTTGTGCGAGTTCTGGACTGAACAGGCAATTTGTAATATTTACTTATATAAACAAAAACAAAATAAAAAAAAATATCTACACGCGGCGGTATAATAACGTAAATTTAGCGATTACCGAGATCCGCGCAGATATTGCGCGACTGGTGTTTGATCATTCCGTAAAATTTGTATAAGGTATCTCTATATAGCAGGGGTAGCCAACCAGCTGTTAGTCCAGTCGATCGTGGCGGGCAGAGAAACATATAGGTTCAATGTACCTAATAATAATATTTATATATAAAATATTTATAGAACAGGCTGCGCAATGTAATCACCAACTGCTACACTTCGATCGCCGTTCCACCATATTATTTATTTAAAATTTCAAGAAGTATGTAACTGGTAGATGGCTCAGGGTACCATCAGTAAACAACACATCTTGGGTTTAATCGAGCTGGTCACCCCTGCTATACAGTATGTCTTGGCGGATAAAATAACATTTTTTTACATACATATATGCAGATATATTTATCGAATCTTCTGTAGATGTATAATTAGCATCAGTTTAGCTGTATGCTAAGTTTAATTAAAAAAAAAAGAAATGTTGAGTTGTTAGATACATTTTTAAATTTCAAATAGATCTTGATTACTATACTAATTATGTACAAATTCTTTCATTAAAACTAATAGACTCCATTAAAATGGCACTTAATTTACAAGTCTTTAAAAGTCTAGTAATTTAATTACACACGATATTAGAGTTTTTGATCTTTGAATAAAAGATCGATCTTATGGATCGATACGAATTGTGTGAAAAATTGATTCAAGAAAAAATCGACTACACAAAGAATACTGTATATTTTTTAAATTCACAAGTATTTTTTGTAAATAATTTAAGTTCACAAAGGTACTTCTATCATGGATACTTTTAAGGAATTTGGCTTAAATAATAATGTCAAAGATAAACAAATCGTCAGTGTAAGATCGTCAGTATAAGTATAATCGTTTTGTTTTTAATACCGATTTTTGACCATAAGGATAGTCTTCCTCGGACTTTTATTGCAGAGAGGCAACAAGCAGATTTATAAAACGTTAAAATATATCTTTTTGTTCAGGAATAAATACGTGTTTGATTTTATGAAGGAGAAATATAACTATTTAGTTGAAAAACTATAATTTTTATAATATCACACAATTTTAATTTTTTGATGAAACGCTCGATTTCATTTATGCTTTTAAATAGAAAGTTTTTTAAACAGAACTCAAACTTATAATAAATAGAATTGAAGACTATAAAAATGATATTATGGAAATGTAACTCTTTGAATAGACGCTTCTTACATGTGTTGATAAAGATCAATTATCGATATTTTATGGCGATTTTCAAATTGAATCGCCAGACGAAAAATCGATGTAAATAAATCGATTTTTCGGACTAAATAAATTGATAGTTGTTCAATCGAATTGAGATCGGAAACCCTAATTGAAATTATACTTTTTTGGTGAGTTATGAACGGGAGCGGATACGAGATTTCGTTTAGGAGAGAATGTTTGTATGATTTTCTTTTCAATAAAAATTTATTATCAGCCTGTTATTTCGTAATACTTGCATTTGAATAATGCTCCGTTTATCTATATCTTAAAAACGTATGAAATAAAATACATCAGTTTTGAAATGAGTGAAAGTGCAATCGTTCTTGAGGCAGTTCTTGAGCGAGTTAAAAGGTGTAATATCCACTACCACGTCTCTCTTGTATCAGCACTTGATTGTGAATAAATTATGAATGACAACTTTCACCGGCGACATTAAGGCGCATCCCCGGAAAAAACGCGATATTTGTAGTTTTCAATGCCTATCTAATCCTTATTTAAAATAAAAGATCAAATAATATATACTTTAAGAGGAAATGCATACAATCAATATTTTTTTCTCATTTTTATAGTTCGAAAAAATTTCATGATATACTAGCCGACCCGGTGAACTTCGTACCGCCTAAAACAATTACTTCGATGTTTCGGCTGTTCCTTTTTGGTTTTTGTTTTGTTGATTAATTGTTACTAATTTGTTTTCATGAACCACCTTCGTATCGACGTGAACAAAACAAAAAAAGAAATCAAATCGTACGAGCCGTCTTCGAGTTTTTGCGAGTTAAAAATAATTTGAATTGTTCAATGTCAAGACAACATATTGAAGAAATGTTAATGTACTTGTATATTTTTTTATTTGACCCTTGTTTTAAATAAGGAGTTTTAGTTTTAAATATTCTATATTAAACGTTGAATTTTAACTTAGTGCGCCAAAATAAGTAAAAATATCATAACGAATCCAAATATTTAGAAAATACTTGTATTTGTCCCTTAAAGTGTCGATAATTGGGGGGTTTACCTTAGATAAGCGTTGAAAACTGTGCACGTACAAGGTTTTGCTCGGGGGGGGGGGGGGCTCAACGTTAGCACCGTTGTAACTGTGTTTCGCTATTTGTTCCCTTACTTCGATATACACAACACGTGTTTCATTTAATTACGCCAAATACATATAACGCTCGTACCTAAGATACTTACACTCATTTTTTATTGTACTTAAAAATATTAATACATAATTATGTACGAAGCCTCTTAAAAAGTCTTGTAAAACTGAAATCAAACTTATGTTAGTTCTTAGTACGACACAACTCAGAGGTAATATCGGCTAACTTCGTCAAAACGAACTTCACCGAATGAATTGGGACACGACAAATATGTATGTTTATTTATTTATTTGATAAAAGATATGAAACGCAAAACAGCTATAATAAATTCTAAACATAAACATCAAAATATAAAACTAACTTGTCTACGAAACTACGTGTCGTGGTAAAAAAAAATAATTTTACACGATTTGAATTGGGCACAAATATAAATTTGAATAAAAAAGTAGTAGTAAATAGTATTTAAAGGTATTTAAAAATTTTGACATAAAATAAACTGTACCTGACAACATTCTTAAATGAAAAAATTGTTATAAGTACTGCGTAAATTTCGGTTACTTTTAACCAGTTCTTTATACAGGCGGCTCATTTGAGTTGATGGGTTAAAAATGTGTTATTTTTGAAAACTCGAAGAGCAAAGAAATTTGACTAGATTTATAACAAATGTTAACATTAATTAATATGTGAATATGTCTTCACAACAATTAAAAATCAAACTTATTTTACGATGTTAAGACGAAACTGATACCAGACCACTATCGAAGCGGCAATAAACAGGTTTGGAAGCAGGAAATACGTTTATCGCTATTGGTAAAGCGAGCAGATATATCGTTGAAGCCTCTGAGTCATGTCGTACTCTGTTCTAATTATTACAAATGAGAGTCTTAGAAGCCAAGGGATAGGAGTGCAACAAACATAAACTAAGCAAACGACTTCAAGTTATGGGTCATTGTAAATTAACACAAAAGTAATTCTAAATATTTTTCTCTGTAATCATAAATTATCTTATATTTTATTACTGACTGAAGTAAGCGCCATAAAGTTTGGAAATTAATGTTGTCTATGCAAGATCGAAACAAGGCTCACCCAGTCTTGGTCATGCACCAGTAAATCATATTTTAGTATTGGTATTGCATATCAAGGTTGCACTTACTGCAAGTCTCACAAACCTTACGAAATCTAATCACCACATATTCAACTAGGTTCTGCTTTTGTCGAGTGACAAAATAGGACTGTTCAGTGTTTGCAAAGAACCTGCGACTTCACTGTGTGACGGTAATGATAATCGTTCGTAGCCTGTCTCATTCCTCGGTATCATATCTACCTTTCTGTCAGTGTTGCGTGCAAGACCAGAACTGTTTTTGGGCAACACTAGCTGGAGTGATCACGTGGAAAGTGTGATGTGGGTCAGCGGTGGGCTGTTGACGATTTTATAGTCGACGCAACGAGACGGTTTATCGTCAACGATAAACTAGTTTATAAAACAGTCCAAATCTCGACTAGTTTACGTCATGAACGTGAACAACTCGGGAATATTCGGCCGCGTTCGGGTCTCACTCGTAGCGATCAACACAACGCGTGTCGTTCATTGTACACCAGTTTATTAGTGAACAGTAAACTAGTCCGTGCGTTCACGGCAAAGAAACAGTCTAAACGAACCTGTTCGTTCACTCAACGCTCACCACTAGTTTGTGTTGATCTCCGACTAGACGGACCAATAATTAAGGTCGCACATAACCGGTTGAGGCAGGCGGCTCATGGCCGCTCGGGGTGGCGATCATTGGAGGAGGTCTTTGTGCAGTAGTGGACGTATGTGGGATGACATGATGATGATTATTATTATTAATTGGAACTCTTGCCCCATTTGTGTACTTGAGTCCATTTGAATGTTAGACATTGCACGTACACCTTGGCTTTTAAGAACATAAATTCGTTTAAATTTCGCCACCCGGTTGACGCCACCGTCGTATCCAATGCTTATTAAATAAAACGCTTTACGTAATTTAGCTTGGCCTGTACACATGCGTGAATATAATGGAGTCTTTCCATTCAGTTTTCACTCATTTGTAGACGTCCTTAAAATAACTTGATATTTTGCTCACGTATTAAGAACCGATGACAATACAATTGAGATTAAAGATAAAATAAAATTATAGTTTTAAAAAAAGACTAAAAACACGCTTTAATAATAACGCTTTTATAAAAAGCGTGTTAACGTGAACTAATAAAAAGCGTGGGGTGCTTTTTAATTGTAATTTCACGAGACAAAAAATAACAAAATATATTTAAGACAACTGATTTATTTATTTATTCAACAGTTGCTATGCTCACAGCAATGCCAAAGCGCATGGCAAGCTAATTGCCAATTACACTTGTAAAATAGATACAATTCTATATTCGACTTATCTAAATTGTTACAAAGTAACCATATGTAGTATTTAAAAACTGAATACAGTAATCTATAAATTTTGTACATTTGGTAAAAAAAACGTCAACGTCTGGTTCCTTTGCAATGATCGGTCCTGATATCAAGCTCCCCACGACTTCTTATCATTGAAGTTAACTCGAGTTGGCCAAAAAACCTTTTTATAAAAGCGTGTTTTTTTTTATAATATATTAACTATAATTTTATTAGCACTGAAATTGGTTTGCGGAGGAAACCTGCCGGCCCCCGTACTTATTTATAATATTAGTGTGGGAGCCACTCTTATTACAATTCCATACATTTATGTATATATTTGAATAAAGCTATTATTGTCTATTTTATTATTAAAACTAATAAGAATTTACAATACGGTATGAAGAGATTTTGTGCAATGCACAAAATAAAGTGTGTTAAATATTAAAATATTTTAGCCTTCCAGTCGTTTTTATCCTAGAATTATCCCCATTTATGTCAGGGTCTGCTGTTATTGCAAGAGATGGTAACCGTGGAACTAGTTTAGATGACTGACTGTCCCATAGACCCATAGCTCCCACGATCCCCATGACGACCAGTCTCATTAACGCATCAGGTAGAACAGATGCTTTAGGCGCCTTCCGAACCACGGAGAAATCAAAATAATTACGACGTGTCCGATTTAGACCACGATGGTTATTGAAACGTAACTCGGATTATCGCATATGCGATTCGAAACGCAAACAAGCGAAGTATCGTTTTTTGTTGCGTTTTGTGTGATTGTATCGCTTATTAATAATAATATTCTGAACACTCACACACACATCGATCTAGTCTCAAATTAGGATTCCCCGTGTCTTGGGCACAATACAACGATATACATACTTATATAGATAAATACTATACATAAATAGATAAATACGCCCATGACTCGGATGCAAGCATTTGTGCTCATCACACAATGTTTGACCCTACCATTTAATTATATGTCATATTAATATTTAATTCATGTTAAATCATAGACCAGTCGCGTCCAGAGGCAAAAACCTTACTCAGAGGAGGAGCTGTCCAAAGAGGCAGTGGAGGACTGCTCCTCTGAATAGTTTTTCCTTCCTTAATGCACAGTGCCTCCATACACCATTTATTTATTTAATAAATTTCATTATTATTTGCTGTGTGGCGGCGGCGTGATAACAGCGTCACTCCATGCCCTCTCTCCGCGCGGATGCTGGAGGACCAGCTAAGAGATGCGCTGGGATGACGGGCTGCAGCGTTTTACGGTTATTTAATCTTTTGCTGCCCACCAACGTCACATATCGGGCTGTCTGTCCTGTCCTGTCAAACAGTGATATTGATGCGGTATTGAGGGCATAGCTGGTTGAAGAACGGGCGGACGGTGAGAGATGGTGGGCTCCCGAGAATGTGGCCGCGAAAAGGTTAATCAAAATCTATTGACTTCTAAACTGTTTGCCAACAGTGGACATTATGGCAAATACCACCTTTTAAGGAGGAGGCTCATGTTCAGCGGTGGACTTCTAAATGTTGATGATGATATTATTTTCAAATTCTAAATTCTTTATTGCGAACATAATTAATCATTTATCCCTTAACTATTCCGTCATAGTATAATATGCTTTATCGATAAGGTAATCATTCGAAAATTTTTTAAACTTATCTATTTCGTTTGTCATAATTATTGCAATAGGTAACTTATAAATAGCAGGAGCCATACCATGAAAACTGTTTTAAAAACAGCTTTTTTATGATTCTTATGGTAGATTTTATGCTTACGTCGCGTGTTTATCAGTGTCTCAAATAGATTAAAATTACTTTTAAAAAAAGTTGCAACTTCCTATATATATATATATATATATATATATATATATATATATATTGATGGCAATATTAATAGACGTAATTGTTTAAAATAAGGCTTACAACTGTCGGTAGATTTGAGACTACACATTGACCTTTTACATATTTGTTTGGGCTTTAAATGCAGACTGTTTTTCTTTAGATTTTCCCCAATGTATAATACCTTAGCGCAAAATCGATGATACATAGGTATGCCTGATAAGCCGTTATTACTGTAGTTACACTAGCCACTTTGGATAGATTATACAAAACATAAGACAGCTGATTAAGTCTTTTACACATGTATTCCATATGGAATACATGTGTAAATTTAGTGGCAGGAATGGAATTGATCTTGAAAAGGAAATAAATCATGATCTGAGAATAATAGTAAACTGGT
>WUAW01007302.1:3000-15418 GCA_017165845.1 Thaumetopoea pityocampa | reverse complement strand
GCCTCACCTCCAGCTCTGTCAGTTCTGGTACATAAAACAATTTATACTATTATAAAATTGTTAAATGTCAAATTTTGTAAATCAAACGTATTTAAAACAAAATCTACTAAGATCGACTAATTAAGGGATTCTGAAACTAAATTCATCAATGTTTGTTTGTTTGTTCGAGATTCACGCAAAAACCAGCGGGTAGATTTTGGGCAAACTAATAGTACACTACTACTACTTATTACTACTACCTTAAAGGTAATATTCCGCCTTAAATACTGCGGTATGTTTCATTAAAATCCGTCCAGTAGAATTGAAGATACAGCTTGATTTCTGTTTTAGTAGTCGTCGTTAAGGTACGTGAGCTTAAGTAAAAGTTTTAAGGTTTTTTATATAAATCTATGATTGTTTCGGGTTTTCACATGTAACGGAAAACCGACATTAATGCAGGTGAACAATATTGAAACATTGGAATAAAACTGTGACTAATATAGCAATGTGACCGTATTTTTTTCAAGGCAATAAGTCTGCAGATACACTTGCCCGGTCAATATGTTAATGTGATAATCTTCAGATAACTTCAAAACTCCCAAGAAGCTATACAATGTGATACATCAGCATTTTCTTATTAAATTGATAAAACTATGTATGTAAAATGTTAAGTTGGCTTAAAGGCCTTAGATACCACGCCATAGAATACATGAAAAAGTCACCCTTGAAGCCCGTGTCCGCGACAGTCCACGTGTCTATTTGTGCTTTCAGCAGTAGTCGTGCTTCCGCTTGTCGCATGACGAAAGTCTCGCGCCCACCGAACATGTTCCAGAGCGGGGGCCAGCGGTCGGCGGCGAGCGGCTCCGCGCGCGTGCTCGCCACCACCGCGAAGTCGTACTGACCGCTCTCGTATTGCAAGTTGTCGCTTTGAACGTCGGACACGGAGACTGTCACCTTGGTTTTCTAGTTAGGATAAAACAAATGTGTTAATGCTAAAGTGCCAAAATGACGACCCCGAACCGAAAATCGTAGTGCAGATTGACCCCCGTCTAGGTGGACCAATGACCTGGTGAACGTACGGATAATTGGAAGAGGCCTATATCTAAGAGTGGACGTCTGCGAGCTGATGATGATTAAATGAATTAATGGCTGCTTCTTCCTTTAGAGGGGCAGATAGCCCTGCTTTCTGCGCCAGTGAGTCCCGGGTTTAAACTTGTTAGGGAAAAATTTGTATGATGAGCACAAATGTTTATATCCGAATCATGGACGTATTTATCAATTTATGTATAGTATTTATCTATATAAGTATTTATATTCTTGTCTAGTACCCAAGCTACAGTGAATCCTAGTTTGGGACTAGATCAGTGTGTGTGAATGTCCAAAATATTATATCAATCCCATTATTACCCTCCACTTTGTTCGATCTTCAACATCCTTAGTGGTGAGTCCATTGTCTTCCGTATTCCTGCCAGCATTCATGTAATGATTCACGTAATCCTGCCAGCGTTTAATAAAGTAAGCAGCCCCAAGTTGACTTTTTACAATCGTTAACACAACCAAAGTTCACAAATATTTTATGTAATTGTACTAAAATTGTAATGTTAAAACATATGACACCAACCTTATTATCAGTCAAAACTAATACGGCGCTTCTGTCTAAGTGTAGCGCGAACAAGGGCAGCGCGTCCGAGGAGGCGGCCATTGCTACCTCAACGCCCTGGACCACGCAGCGAACGCGTTCACTTTCGGACCAACACTCTCCCGTGTCCTCCATATCTAGACCAACACCGGATTCATCATCAGCAGCCGCATCTCAAACAAGTGATGATCTCAGCAGGCGTCTAGGAGATCGTTTTAGTTATTGGTTTCAGCCCCAGTTAACATTCGTTCCCACTACAGAGAATAAATGTCGACTGACTTTCTGTAATCAGGAAGGGGATTAGGCCGAAGTCTACCACGCTGGCCTAGTACGGGATCGATCTCTCGACCTTGATTTGTTGACCAGGTTGATTCTGGCACCACTGGCATTTATCTTATTGCCCATTATGTTAGTACATTCCTCAGCTGGTAATGAGTTGCCGTGGGATAGAAATCAGAGTAGGTGCTTATGGTATCTACCGCGATTCGACCCATGTGACCACGACTGGTGAATAAAGTCATGGGAGTTGACAGAGCTAGTCATAGTATTTTAAATACATAGTTATAATTTGAACTCACCAGGTTGCGTTATTTCTTGCATATATGAAGTTACCGAGAAACCCATTTCACTGTGCGTATCCTCATTTTTCGATATCAATTCTTCATCTAAAAAGGAAATAGTAACAGTTAAAATCAGATGACCTATGGATATTTGAAGACACTAGGTTGGCTGTGTGACACTGGCATATTAAAGAAACAAAAGAAGAGAAAGAAAGGAAAGTTAAGGAAGAAAAGAAAAGTAAGAAAATATAAAAAATAGAAGACATTAACAAAAGAAGAAAGAAAATAAAAACACGAAATAAAAATATACAGCGTGGACTGGTTTACAATGGCAATATCGTTATTATCTTATTACGTGCCTGTCTAAAAAGTCTCCATTCCAACATAGCAACCCCCAAACAAATCCCAAATTAAAACCCTCTGTTTAAGAGTTTCATTCACTTTCTTCTCCCGGATACCGCAAGAATTAATCACTCTAAGGTAATGGGCAGTCGTTCAAACGGGCGTATATTTCATATATTTAATATATAAATAAATATTATCTGTATATAAAAGAATATAAAAGTAAATATATAAATATATAAAAAATGTTGGACATATATTTTTCATACACATCGATCTAGTCCCAAATTACGATTCCCTGGGTCTTGGGTACTAGACAATGACATACATAGTTATATAGATAAATGCGAATACATATATAGATAAACATCCATGACTCGGATACAAACATTCGTGCTCATCACACAAAGTTTGTCCTCACCAGGATTCGAATCCGGGTCCAATTGGCACAGAAAGCAACGTCACTGCCAATTAACCAACTAGTCGTCAAATTTAGGCGAAACGTGTTTGTTGGAATATACAACATCTATGTATTTAAAATTTGTTGGCGACATCTATATAAAACACATATAAATGAAATTACAGTAAAGAAAATTGGCGTGGCATAGTTATGAAATGGCAAACGGGCTAGTTTCCAAGCCATAATATTAAATAAATAATAAAATTAAGCCGTCACTGTTCTTGTAATTTTTTGAATTTAGTGTTTCTAATTAGTTAAAAGCAGCGTTTACGGTCCAATTATCATCTTTAAATAATATTATTATTCCTATCATGGGTATATTATTCAGTAAAGAAATATAAAACCTATTGATATTAACATTCGACATCAATTTTGGTTTCGGTGAATTTAAATATTACCTTTGTCAGATTCACGGAACAATACGTTCGGGGACTGGGATTTATTCTTATCCATTTCCTCTTCTTGATTTATTGATTCGACTGGTACATTATCTGTATTGTCGACGTCCCGGCCGTCGTAGACGACCAGAGAGGGTGACTCTTCACACAAGTTTATCGAGCTTCTCTCCGACGGCGCCGTTTCTCTCTTCTCCTCTAATACTGTAATTATAATTGATCTGTAGCATCTGCCTAAAATTCACAACCACGATTTATAGTATTATTATTATTGTTTCAGTGATATTTATTTACTAGCTTTTGCACGCGGTTCCATTGCCTGAATGTCGGTTTTCCGCCCAACCGCAAACAAAGTGGTATTCGTCGGATTCACCTCGGAGCTGCCGAGAAGCAATAAAATGTGACACACCGATATTTTATTGTTTCATCATCCATCATCATTCCCAGTCCATATTGTCCCCACTACAGGGGTACGAACCTCCCTGATCATGAGGGGAATTAGGCCGTAGTCTACTGCGCTGGCCTAGTGCGGATTGGTAGACTTCACACACCCATGTGGGCATGCAGGTTTACTCACGAAGTTTTCCTTCTCCGTTAAGTACATTGGTGTCTACAATGTAGACCGTACATGAATTACAAATAATAACTCAGTGGTACGGGACCGGGATTTGAACCCACGACCCTTCGATCGTAAGCCGTGTCTAAAACCACTGCACCACCATTGCACTTTTATTGTTTACTTGAACAATATTATATAACTTCAAACATTTATATACTCGACACTGGCAGAAATGGAGCGAATTCGCAGCCGATTGCCACTACGAAAAGAAGAAGAAGAAAAACGTTATCCTGTGCAGTCCGTTTAAATGAGAAATTCTCCAACTGCGACAACAAAACAAACATTAGCAAATTGTTATTATAAATATTTACTTACGTTTAGACGCGGCGCCAACTCTTACCAATTCGGCGTGCGCATCCCTCTGTAATTAAATGTTTACACAATAATATTTCAAATGTCAATCGGTAAAAGCTGTGTGTCCTGTGTGACACTCCATCCCTTCTCATGGATGCTGTGAAAACCGGCTAAGGGATGTACCAAGATAACGAGCAGCAGGGTTATTCTATTACTAGTTATTGCCTGCGGCTCCGCCCGCCTGAGTATCGGTTTTCCGCTACATGGGTAATCCCAAAATAATCGCAGATTTATTTAAAAAGCCTTAGTACCACTTTAACTTGAGCTCTTCTTGTACCTTAATGGCGGTTAATAAAACAGAGATCAACCTGTATCTTCAATTCTGCTGGACCGATTTCGTTGAAAAATGCCGCAGTATTTAAGTCTGAATAGTACCTTTAAAACTATAACAATTTAACCAGAATCTACCCGATGATTTTTGCGTGAAGCTCGAACAAACAAACATCGGCGGATTTGGTTTCAGACGCCCTTAATTAGTCGATCTGAGTAGTTTGTTTTGAAATATCTTTGATTTACAACATTGGACATTTAACAAATCTATAATAGTATTAATAGATAATAGCAACCCGTATTAGGTCAGCTTGATAGACTATAACCTACCCACTCTCATTCTGAATGGAGTCTCATGCCCTGCAGTGGGAGAGGAGATAGCTTGATGATGACGACGATTAATAATATTTATTAAATACATTTATGAAATAAATATTACACAATACCCTTGTTATAAGTGTTAATTAAACGCGTCAAGACTAAACAGTACTGGACTGTACTCGACTGGCGCGAGAACGTGTCCAGTCGCCCGGTTACATTATTTAGTGTAGTAAGCAAAATCGTATTATACAAAATATGTAGCTACACATTCAATTATATTAGCTATTCGTTCCTAAAACAAATCATTTCCGACTATCATTGGAACAGAACACACACCTGGGACATGATCGTTTCTTGAGATGTGAAAGCGCCCAGCAGTCGCCGTCTGATGTCACTCGCTGATATATCGTTCTGAAAAGAGAGGTAAAAAAATAATATAATATATAACTCACACTGATCTAGTCCTAAACTAGGATTCTATGTATCTTGAGTATAATATATTGAGACAACGATATATGTACATACTTATATAGATAAATACTAACATATTTATAAATAGATAAACACGCCCATGATTCGGATACGAACATTTGTGCTCATCGCACAAAGTTTGCCCCTACCGGGATTCGAACCGGGAACTCATTATCACAAAACATCCTGCCATGACATCCTATCATGTGTTTTTTTTTTGTAATTATTTTCTTTTTACCGGTTTCACTTAACTGTTCAAGTACATATTTATGAGAACATCTAAATGGCCATATTTTTCATTAAGTTTATATTAATTTATTGTATCACCTGTAAATTTTCGGAATTGTCAAAATAAAATTTAAAAAAAAGCAGGGCCCTTGTCATTGCACTAATCAGTCGTCACAACACTTACTACGCACCTGATCAACGTCTTGCAGCTCAAGCAGAGTGGAATGCGGGTAGGTGCGCACGCGCAGCTTGACCGTTACGCCGGAGTATAGCTGCAGTAGTTGTTCACCATCCGTTAACGCCACTGGCGGACACCAAACCGGTTCATCTTCATCTAGAAGAAGTAATATATCAAAACCAATTCTAATAACCAAGCGTTTCTCTTTGCCTTACCTAAATTAAATAATTAAAAATAAAATAGCTATCCTTTTTAACAGGCTCTTATTAACTCCACCTCTATGTGTGTAACGGAATCTTTGAACTCGATTTTTACCCACTTTAAAAGGTCAGATTAATTCGAAATTGTCAAGGACCGATGGCAACACAATAATTTAATATTTTTTTTTATAATAAATAATTTAATAATTTTGTTTTTTATAAATCGAAGAAAAAATAAAAATAATAATAGTTTTTAAAATTAAAAAAACACGTTTTTACAGTTAATCGAACTAAAAAAATAATAATTTTAATATAAAAATAAAATAATCAACGAAAAAATTAATGTCATCGTGGTAAAAGTTTACACTAACTCTGCATTTCGAAACAGAACTAGTAAGAAATTATAACAATTGATATCGAGCACCCCAGACTTTTACCACAATGACATTAATTTTCTCGTTAATAATTTTATTCTTATATTAAGAATTATTTTTTACTTTTTAGTTCGATTGATAGATAAAAGCGTGTTTTATTAGTTTTTTAAACTATAATTTATCTTGATCACTTACAGCCTTACTCTGTGCGCAACTGGAGGCCGCGCCTTAGGTATGCGGTGAGACGCACGGGGAGCAATCAATAATACGCAACATGTATCCTGGACCATGTCAGTGTCGCCGACTGACTAATGTACTAACAATCAACGTACAGTTTAAACAGATATGTTAGTTGTGTACTTAACTGTGTTTGTGATTTCGACTAGTGTATTCTAACACCAAGCCGGAAATCTATTCTTTTATTACTATTCACTCTGAAATGCGGGTAGACCATAAAAATGTTAGCATTATATTAAAAGAAGACGGAACGAGAAAACTCATTCACCGTCGGTCACGTGAGGATATATTGATAGTTATTGCGTTGTCGTAGAAATGGGTGTTCATGGAAGGCTATCTGCATATTATAATGAAGTTCCCCGCACATGCGCGTGACTGGCTACTGGGATAATTAAAAAGACATATGTTGTACCATACCAGGTTTCGAGCCCGGGATTCGCTGGCACAGAATGCCGCTATGCAAATCAGTCTACAATATATTGGAACTAAAGTCGCGGAGGTACCACAAAATACAGACAAATACCAGCTTGGAGATATTTTTTAGTTTGTAGTAGTGTACAGTCAGCAGCTAAATAAATACACAAATATTTTTATAAGGTAATATAATATGTATAACTAACTTCTACCGCTACTTATAAGCGACTGATGCGAGAGTGCGAGGCGCGTGTTAGCTAGCACGAACTGGTTTATTCCAGTTCTAGTCACTGTGTGCATAGACACTACTACAAATACAAAAACGTCTTCAAGCTGATTTATCTGTAATTTGCTTTCTGTTATTGGTTGGTTTTCGCGCGCACTTCAACCGCGCCGGCGGGTATTTGGCGATAGTCAGCCACACACTCATTCATTCAGGTGTATACTGACCGTCATATTTGGCGAAGGTGAGGAAAGGCACGCAGTTATCGAGCGGTTGGTGTGCGGGCGGCGGGTAGCGCGCGCAGTAGGCGGGACTCGAGTAGTGGATCAGAGAGTTCGGAGCCACTATGCAATGCCAACGGGCGCCCTGACACTCCGGCGTCACCTGTCGACACAACAGATAGATAGACAGATAACTCTTTATCGACACGCCAAAAACAATTACAGAATAAAAAAAACAAATACGAAAAATGTTATAACGGGCGGCCTTATCGGTAAACGCGATCTCTTCCGAGTAATCTTTTTCTGCGATATTGAACACTAATAATATTACTATAATAAAACTACTATAACTTTAATGCTATAATAAAACAGTAGTATATAAATGAGTACCGTGATGACGGAGGTTGACGGCTCGTCATTGCTGATGGCCGGGTGCGCGAGCGCGAGCGGCGTGCGCGTGCTGTTACGCACCGCGAGCTGCGGACACGGATCGTGAGCCACTACCACCAGCCACCGGCTCTCGTGCCGCATCTGGCACACCGCCACCGGCACCTGCGGCCGAACGCACGCGCTGCACACTGAGCCGTCATAGTCACAGCGGAGAGACGGGGATGCAGGGGGAGGAAGTGTGACGGTTATAAAAACTTATATAATGGTTATAAAACAAGAAACGGGAACTATCGTTTTAAAGCAGTTTTTCAGCACCTACAAATTACTTTTACACTTGTTGTCGGCGCACCTCCAACGGCTACAGAGTGAGGCGTAACCTCGCCGGCAGCGCGGGCAACGGCCGCCACTCAGCTTAGCTACGCAGTGGCATTCGGACACCTTTGTTTTGATAGCAATTTGTGGCATTAAATACATGTAGATACAGTCCGTTTTAAAATCCTAATACAAGCTTAATCATTCGGTCCTTCGAGCCGGATTTGCATCGGCGACCTATGGATTTGTTCATTGCTCGTGCATATCGGTCCTTCGAATGCGTTAAAAAATATCATTTGATCCTTCGAGATCGTTAAAACATCAACTAGTTTTGCTGCATGTACACCGATCGAAGCAAAGAAGTCCGTCCGTTTCCGGATCATCAACACTGTCATCGAAGAAGCTGATGTCACCTTGGGGGTGTGAAAACTGTATTTGAGTGAGTTCGTTCCAAATTTCCCAACCTTACTTCCTTCCTTGCCCAACAAAACACATTCCACGCAAGTCCTAGGCGCACCTCCAACGGCCACAGAGTGAGGCGTAGGCGGTGAGCCTTGCTGGCAGCCCCACCTACGCTCTACTCTGTGGCCATTGGAGGTGCGCTGAGACTTGTTGAGCTAACTTCACCGAAGGCTCGTTAACTATGTAGATTCGAACACATATATTTAATAAACATACATATGTACATACCATAAACTACCCACATATGTGCGTGTATTAACTATCTATTATACTATTATAAAATTGTTAAATGATAAACTTTGTCAAATAAAAAAAAGATATTAAAAAGTTAATAAAAAATACTACTCGACTAATTAAGGGGTTTATTGAAACAAAAAACAGCACAACTGCCATTGTATCCAATGCCATAAAGTCGTCAATATACTCAATATTTAACAAAAATGTGGTACGGATTACTATTTTTAGCCAGTACGCATTATTTTACTTACACTCTTATCATCGGGCCCTATGAGCCCAACGGGTCTCCTCACAGGGCCGGATCCCAGTAAGATGGGCACAGGCGCCCGCGCGGGGAGATTGGATCCCGCGGGGATGGCTATGCAGAGGTAAGTACGAAGCTCAGAGGTATGGCCGCCGCGCCAGCGACTCTGCAGCCAAAACCGAGTGAGAGCGGTCCCATGGATGCTGACGAAAATAAAGCATATCGATATGTAATATTTAAGATACACAGAAAAATGTGAACTATGCGTACGTTTGCCCCAAAGCCCATACAATACGTATAATCATCACCATTATCAAACTATTTAATCTACTATTCAAATGTTGGACACGGGTCTGCTCTCATTATGAGAGGGGTTAGACCAGAGGTTCCCAGACTTTTTTTTCTTATAGACCACTTTCAAAATTTAGCTGGTTCCGGTGGACACCATGCAGCTATATTTCTACCATATTCCCAAAACTGGACAAAAAATGTGAAGATGTGATGTGTGTGTGAAGATTAGATCTAACTATGGAAATTTGCGTACACCAACGTAGACCCTCGTCGAGTCTCCCGTGGATCCCTGGGGGTCCACCTGGACCACTTTGGGAACTAAGGGGTTAGACGATAATCTTCCACGCTGGCTTATTGCGGACTGGCAGACTGCACACGCCATCGAGAAAATGACACAGATTTCTTCAGGGTGTTTCGCTTCATCGTTTCCTTCAAGCGAGTAATAATTTTACAATGATCCAATTCTTTTGAATATGTATATTATTAGGTAATAAGTTTCATGAATATAAATATATTAATGATGACAATGTATAAGC
Organism: Thaumetopoea pityocampa; assembly: GCA_017165845.1. Lineage (NCBI taxonomy): Eukaryota > Metazoa > Arthropoda > Insecta > Lepidoptera > Notodontidae > Thaumetopoea > Thaumetopoea pityocampa. The sequence continues at coordinate 5,461 of WUAW01007302.1, read as the reverse complement.
TGTGTCCCTAAATTCATAACATACAATAAATACACACACACACTATACACGCACGTGCACACATATTCACAGACGCACACACACACACACACACATACACACACAAAAATATTCACGCACACAATCACATACGCACGTCCGCACGCNGTGATCCAATTCTTTTGAATATGTATATTATTAGGTAATAAGTTTCATGAATATAAATATATTAATGATGACAATGTATAAGCTGTGTCCCTAAATTCATAACATACAATAAATACACACACACACTATACACGCACGTGCACACATATTCACAGACGCACACACACACACACACACACATACACACACAAAAATATTCACGCACACAATCACATACGCACGTCCGCACGCAGATATACGCACATAGCACGATATTAAGATTTAATTAATATGAACTGTTATAACTAATATGCAATACATACCTTCCCTCTTTTGTTGGCGCAACAAGTTTATATGTCTTTGGTCGCAGGGTGGTGCTATGATGCACGTCCATCGGCACGGCCAGTGGTGACACCTGAAGTATACTCACATTACAGACACTTTTAGCCGAAGGGAACATTGAGTGAATCACTTAATAAGTCGAAGTAGTTTTTTTTAATTATATTTAATTTACAAAATTTGATATTTAAAATTTTTATAATAGTATAGATAAATTAATAAAATTTACCCAATTTCAGAGTATATTTACAAATGTTAACAAATAACATCCTTTATCAGAGAAATAGGTATATATAGCTCACCAGTAATTCAGTGTCCAGTCTGTTGATGAGAACGTAGGTCGGGCTGATTCCGAGGACGTTGATGTCATGTTTTATTTCGTAGTACAACGTCAGCAACGCCACCTGCGGATTACAGAATAAATGGTTTTTGAGGAGATCATAGACTAAACAATAGTCAACATTCGAACTGATCTCCAACTGAGGCTACGATTACGGTTGCTGGGTATATTAAATGTTTATTAAAAAATAAAATATAAACGAAGAAATAAACGGTTCTGAGACTGAGCAGGAGTAAAACAAACATGGCGAGCATAATTCAACCGAATTAATAAACACTCTTTCGTATGTAAAATAGACAGTTTTGTAGTACTCTTTAAATTGTTAACATTCAAATATATGCAAAGCATTTTTAGATTGTTTTTAATGTAAGAAAATGCGTCATATTTTTAAGTAAATTAATACACGTAAACAATAATGTTGTAAATACATATATACATGGAGTCACGATTTTTCCCGCTGGGGTAGGCAGAGACCACACTTCTTTTCACTTGCTACAATCCTGACACACATCTTTCGCTTCTTCTGCATTCATCAACGCTTTCATACAAGCTCGTCGGTTGTGGATACTTCTCACCTGAACTTTCTTCAACACGACTTCGATTTGGTCGAGATCCGTTTGCCTGGGTCGACCCCTATCTATAAGCCCACTCAGACTCGTCTTATAAATCTACTTCGTCAATCTTCTTTCATTCACCCTCTGTGTCCGAACCATCTAAGCATTCCTTTCTCTTTGTCACTATATTATATCTAATAAAATTATTTTTTTTTATAAATTAATCAATTTTCTTGGATATATCGCGTCGCAACGGTGGACAGTAACGTTCCGAGGCCCTACTGACGATACATCCGAACGTTAAATGGTTTGGCGTTTATCCATTTGTAAATCCGCGGTGCTGTTCAAACAGTGACCTTTTTCTCGTATTTGACAGATTTTAGAGCCAACCACTCCATTTGGATGTATCTTAACTCTTACTGTACGCAATCCGACACATCTCATTTCCCGCGGTGGTGAAAAGTGGGCTACGGATAGCTACTTTGCTACATAAACGATCGTAGTATATGGAAAGGAGTGGTCTCTGCCTACCCCTATTCTTTGGTAGTATAGTGGTCAGTATACCCGTGTGTCACGCGGAAGACCGAGGTTCAATTCTCCGCCGGAGAGCCAGGGAAAAGGGACGTGATTGTATGTATGTATGTACGCAATTCTCATGAATGGTTACGTTACCTTCTGATTGCACTGTATGGCAAACTCCGTCGCGTGGTCTAGGCCCACTTGGCCCGGCGGCAGTGCGCCGTACCGGCCCGGCTCTCCGCTGCACACCTCCAGCTGCCTGCTCACAAACGTCTCGCGGCCCACCTCTATCGATATGAAGAACGGCTTCTGGACGAGACAAAGTAACGTACCACGATATAATTTCATTAAGATTCACAGAAGGGAAATATACCGAATATAAACATAACACTAACAGGCAATTTATCTGAACTAATGCGTATACTTCGATAAAAAAAATAACAGCGTATCTCTTAATATTATGTCTACGTGTGTACAGGTACCACTACCTGTACATACATAAACATAATACGGAATACATAATACCGTAATACGGAAAACCGTCTCCGTTCGGAAGTCCGTTTGGAGACGGTGTTCCGTTTAT
>WUAW01007294.1:27563-40992 GCA_017165845.1 Thaumetopoea pityocampa | reverse complement strand
CTGAGGGGATATTAGTACTGATTCCTTTGTAACAGAACTTAACTAAATTTAGTCCCTTCCTATCTTTTTCTAATGTCAAACGCCAAAATGAGATAGCAAACATTTAAAGCGAATACCGACCTACATTTCTGTTAAACGGTTTAAAAAAATGTTGCGCGTTTGTGTATCTTTAGTCCGTATGTTCCGAGATCGCGTATATCTTTTAATTTTGACGTGTGCAAATGAAACTGACAGCACCAAAATTGTAGCTATCTCGTTTTGGCGTTTGACATTAAAAAAAGATAGGGAGGGACTAAATTTAGTGAAGTTTTATTACAATAGAATCAGCAACATTATGTATATTAGGTTAATGGGTGTAGATAGAATCTGGTGGCGTTTCCCTCGCCACCCAGCTCCGTGTACGAGGCATCTGTTAATACGCAAACACTGACTCGTACAGATACACAGTACACTGTAATTCAACAGCACGATTCGTATGTAAACTTTGTCGCAGTAGAGATTATCCCGGCTGCAAACTGTCACAATGTTTGGCAACATTAACAATTGTATTATTTATTTAACAAACATGTATGTAATCCAAACATGTTAATTGGTTAAATGTATTTGTTGCCGGCAATGTATATTAAAAGCCGACATTCTGTAGAATGCCTAGGAATCATATATTAACAGAAATATACGAATCTTTAGGAATTGTACACAATTCCAAGGAAATGTATTCAGTTTCGAGCCTACAGGAAACGGTGAAATAATGTTTCAAAGATTCATCTCCATTAAGTACACCTAATGATATGAATTCACTTAGGACCATTATTCTTTCTTATAATTATTAATAATCTCTGCTCAATCCTATCCTCCAATTATCTTTGCAGACGATTTAAAAATCTACAGGACAATTCACTAAATTGAAACTAATATCGCTTTACCAAACGATATAAACACAATTAATCTCTGGTGTTGTAAGAATGAAATGAGCCTAAATTACACTAAATGTTTTCACATTAAATTTGCTCGTGAAGGAAACCCTAGCCACGTCGCATATAACATTAATGGCGCGCTTATAACTGACGTCACAAGCACACCTGACCTTGGATAGCGTGGTAACGGATAAGAAATTAGATTTCCCTGATCGTATTGATCACTTTATCAAAAAGGAGCCGAAACTGGCGGAAATTATTACCAGACACACTAAGTCTTTTAAAGAAGTTGAAATTCTCCTTATCATATTCGGCTGTTAAGTCGGCAGTTTATTAGAATATGCATCACTATCTGGAACCCACCCTATGCAGTACATATCTACAGAATTGAAAAACTTCAAAAACAGTTTTTGTATCATCTCACACATATCTGTAATCTCTGTCGTAGTCTCACATCATACGAATCCAGACTCGGTTATTTTAATATGTCCCCGCTTGCTCAGCGTCGCGTGTCTGCTGATGTTGAAATTTCATAAGAATTGGTCGAGCCGTTTCGTAGGAGTTCGACCACAAACACCTTGACACGAGATTTTTATATAAGATTTTATTTCGTATGTTATGTAGTAACGTCTAGTTTTGAGAAAATTAAATTAAAAAAAGAAAAAAATAGCTTCTTGAATTGAGGATATCGGAATACGGAACCTTTTTGTTACAACAGGTCATGCTCGTTTCTGCCGAGTGCTCCCTGGCTCAGTGACTGCGACACACCGGAGTCTGTGTGTGTGTAAATACAGAGAGCAGAGCTCACGCCACGGTACGTTCTGTTGGCGTCAAATTAACAATCAGGGTGGCTTGTTCGCGTTCATTGCTCGAGGCGCTTCGGCGTCCGAGCGGTGCGTTGCTCAACGAGCCAATGTGTATAAATATGTCTCGTTATACCAATGTGCACTTCATTTTATCAACTGAGAATAGCGCGACGCTGCAGAGAGACGCGATGTTACAAATATCAATTTTATTTTATACACTAGCTATTACCAGCGGCTGCGCTGGATTTTTAGCTACATAGATTTATTTAAAAAGCCTTAGAACTACTTTTAATTGAACTCTCACACATTAACGGCAGCTACTAAAACAGGGATCAAGCTGTATCTTCAATACTACTGGACCAGTTTTGATGAAACATGCCGCAGTATTTAAGTCAGAATAATATATTACAATTAAGATTATAACAGTTTAACCAAAACCTACCCATTGATTTTTGCGTGAAGCTCGATCAAGCAAATAAACATCGACATCATTTGGTTTCAAAAGCCCTTAATTAATTGATCTTACTAGCTTTTCTTAATATATTTTATTTACAAAATTTAAGATTTACAATTACAACTACAATTACATTACAATTACAACTAAATTGTATAGATTTTTTCATGCTAATCTAGTGCTGCAGGACCCAACTTGATACCAACAGGTCGCGAGTTCGACCCGGCCCTGTACCACTAAGTTATTTCTAGTTCAGCTACGGTCTACATTACTATGTTACATCCTTCTTGTCGTCTACTGACAACAATGTACTCAACGAAGAAGGAACACTCAGTGAAGAAAACCTCTATGCCTGCATATGTGTGTTAAGTCTACCAACCCGCCCTAGACCAATGTGGTAGACCCTAATCCCCCTCCTGATGAGGATAGGTCCGTGCCGCTATAGTATGGACGAATATGGATTGGAGATGATCACAATAATTATAAGTAGAAGTTTAAAAAAAATGCAAAAAGCAACAACTTTTTAAAAACAACTTTTGTAACCACGTCTTTTATCAGCGGTTTACGAATATACTTACACACCAATTGATAAATCCTTGCTGTTAATATTACTAGACCTCGTATACAAAGGATTTACTCAGTCTTATCTTCAGGTACTCGTCATATTAATCAATGGCATGGAAATTACAATGTTGATAAGCTCGCATTCTTTTTTCCGGGATCACAAAAATTTTACACATTTCCCCCGGACATGCCGGCTAGGGGCCGGGGGGCTATTAGCGACATTTAGCCGAGCCCCAAGCGGGTCGCTACGGACCCCTCATTTCATTACAAAATTTTAAGCATCACTAAACAAATTTCCTAGGATTTCTCTTGAGGTTAATTAACATGATATAAATGGTGGACTGGGGATGATGATGACGAAAGGGTTTAAGTGAAATAGTAAGTTTAGTGCGCGTCGACCCCTAACTAAGTGGACCGATGACCCGGTGAAGGTCGCGGATAGTCGGTAGATACAAGCGGCCCAAAGCCGCTCAGTGTGTGTAAAAAGGCCTGCGAACCTCAGTGGGCTAATATCTTGACTATGATGAAAGGTTTAATCAAAATTTTCTGCGGTTTCCAAGATAGCCTACCAAGCGTGGGTGTTAACGACACTTTTTATGGAGGAGCACTATGCCAGCAGTAGACTCCCATGGCCATGATAAAAGAGTATATCTTTACGACGCTAGTCGACGCACTCGCGAGCCCGGTCCACGCAATATACCTATTTGAAAACAATTGATCTGATATTAAAATACAAGACGTTACGTTTTGAGTATCTTATCTCCAGGGGAGAACCCAGTCGCATAAGTTCTACTCTTCTTTTCCGTATCCCGCACCACAAGTCCGGCCGTTACAGTGAGTCTTTCACAGCGCGTGCGGCACGCCCGTGGAACTCGCCTCCTCATTCTATTCGGATAGCGCTTCTCTCAGTGTTTTGAGAGAAAGAGTTACTGATCACTATCTGACAAAATGATATATGTATGTATGTATGTATTTCAGTGTGTTCCGGTATTTGTATATACGTATGTATACGTATATGTGTGTATCCTATTTCACTTCTAATCTCAAATATTTTTACGCTCTAAGGTTTGCTGGAAGAAAATCTGATTTTTGCCTTAAGCTCGCTTTTGTACATCTTTTTTTCTTCATTTACAAATGTATTTTTATTCATAAATGTGTAATGTATTTATCTGTTTGTGTACAATAAAGAATAAATAAATAAGCAAGATCTGACTTCACAAAATCATTATTGAACTAGCTCATAAAAAGCAAGACGCAGCTCGAAACAACTGCACTGACTAAAATTGCGCTGTACGAAGTGGATCGTGGGTGATTTCCGTTAGGTCACTGATTCGGCAAATATGCCGACGCAGTGGATGCGAGACTCCGTGCGCCGCAGCGACATTTGGCGCGTCGAATTGCAACGTTTGATCAGCCCTTTGTGCGCCTTAAGACTATTACGGCAACGAGATTATACGGCAGGCGCGCGCGCAGCCGACCGGACCAATACGATTACACCGCCCCCCGCCCGCACCGCTGCCTTATCCCGCGCTCTCCTCGCTGCGATACAAACCCCAATTTTTTGATCTGTAAGTGGATTTTACTTTGACGATTGTGGGCCACTAAAATGTTACTATTCCTTTCATAAATATTACCGTTCATCGACATACGACCCGACATAGTTCAATAAAGGTTATATAGTTAGTACAGTACATTGGCCGTCAACTGGTGGTAAGCACCTCAAGAAAAGGTCGCGGGTTCGATCTCGTTCCCGTACCCATGTGTTATTTCAAACTCATATGAGGTCAAAATTGCAGACACCAATTACTCAATGGTGAAGGAAGAACTTCGTAACGTAACATGCATGGTTGTATGAAGTTTACCAACCCGAACTGGGCCTGTGTGGTAAACGGCCCTATTCCCCTCTTTATAATGAGAAATTTGTCCCCCTATTGTGGGGATGAATATGGAGTGGGGATGATATAGTTATTAATACTAATGTAATCGTGTAGATAGATCAGTTATGCCTCTGGCTCCTAAGACTGCTGGAGTGCAAGTACCTTGTATTTTATCATTCTCTTTAATGGCTCCATTAACTTCCATGTCTTAGGCTACAACATCCAGTCAGCGTTTCTTAGAGCAGTCTCAAGGTTTTCCTCCGACGAAGACTATATCAGGGCATCTAGCAAAGTAACCTCTCGATACGTCGAACATAACGTGATCAAACAATAGAGACTATACGAGTATATAAAAGGAATCTAACGTAACTTAGGTAAATATTTAAGGTATCGTTGACACACCTTGATTAAATTTATTAACAACAAAAAGGTATTGTAATTCAAACTATTCGAAAAAAAATAACACTATGACAATGTAGGTAGGTACTATAAAATATCATATAGCGTGGATATAAAATATCATATACCGTGGATATAAAACTGCAAGCCCTGATTCGGGTCACCAAGTCCTAATCCGGACTCAGCACCGTATTAGGCCAGTCATTTTGCCCTAAAAACAGGACATATCTTTTTTTAAAAACCAAACATATCATTTTAAAGCCAGATTTCTCTTTTATAACAAAAAAAAAAAAGAATTATATAATAGATTTATATAAAAAACCTTAGAACCACTTTTACATCAATTATACTACATTAACGGCACAGGTGGCTACTAATTCTTTTTAAATTAAAAAAAAAATTATAATTTAAAAAATAACCGCTTTTGATGAAACATGCCGCAGTATTAAGACTGTAATAGTTTTACTAAAATCTCTATCAGCTGGATTTTGCGTGAAGCTCGAACAAACATCGACGGTTTTTATTTTGGGAGACCTTAATTAATCGATCTGAGGAGCTTTTTAAATATCTTTGATTTACAAAATTTGACATTTAATAATTTTAAATTTTATAGATAGAGGTATTATTTATTTTTTGTTTTTAACATTACACACAGATGTTTATTACTAACCGGTTATATTTCCTTAAATTTCATAAAATTATTGTATCGCATCATTTTAGACGCCCTACGCATTTAATTGTTTCGAAAATGTAATTTTTATTCTTTACACGGGCGGCGGCGGCTTGTACCCACTGGGGTAGGGTAGGACGCGGCGGCTAGCAAACATCCCTGTGTTTGATACCCCGAGCCCCGCTGCCCTGCCGCCCCCTGGGAGCCGCGTGCGTGTCTCGCGGGGCTTGTTACGTGTATCTGGTAGTTGACGACAATCGGCATGTTATTGTTTCTAATATCACGTCCCAGCGGGACGATTCGGTACATGCGGGAAAGACCCTTGCACTACTCCCATTATTATATGTGTTGTTATTTTGTAGTGACAAGTGAATATAATTTTGCGCCATACCTATAATATTATATATTGCGGCTTGTCTCCACAAAATTCTAGTCGCTTCTAAGTGCCAAAACGAAATATGTGGGCGAGAATTACACAGGGAAGAATGTACCCCAACAGGACGTATTTAAAACGTATTTAATCATCAGAGAGTACTTAGTATTTTAGCCTGTTCGGCAAACAGTTTAAGTATACGGGTAAGCGACCCGAGCTAATACTGTCTCTTATTACTACTTCCGAGATAGTAGTATCCTATAGTCCTTTTCCCAAAGGAAAAGCTGAAAAGTGAGCTACGGATAGCCACTTTGCTACATCCAACGTTCATAGCAAGTGGAAAGAAGTGATCTCCTTTATAGTATAGTGGTTACTATCCTCGCCTGTCGCTCGAGATACCGGGGTTCGATTCCATTCCCCGCCGTAGAATCAGGTAAAAGGTGTGACTGTATTGATGTATCTGAGTTCACCACCATCATCAAGTCATCTAATATTCAACCGCAGACCTAATGCGAGCTGTCAGTGTTCACACGTCGTCGAAATATCTCACAGGCATGCGAGTTTCCTCACGATGATTTCTTCAAAGCTATGTATTCTCTCCAAATTATATTTATATATTGCAAAAATCCTCATTGAAATCAGCCCGGTATTTTAGAGACATTGGTGGTTTATAAATATAAAACTATTTGAAGAAACTATTCTGAAGTGACACCAATTTTGTAGTGAGCACTTGTTGACTTTGTACCAGCAAAACTCTATTTCACTTAACCGATAGCGATGTAACATGTTTTATCTCCTTCGGGACTATAAGCAATATATTTGTGAAGATCCCTTCAAACTCCGTTCTGTAGTTTGATTGGAGACTACGAGACAGAGAGACAGATAGACAAAAATTCATAGAAATTGTTCCGGCCTCTCAATCGATAAGGAAGTATATGAGAATGAAGATTAGAGTTAAGGAGCACTTTCTCTCAAAATAATATATGTATGTACGAATTTTGGTGTTTTCTGTATTTGTATGTATGTATGTATTTTTATCTATGCTTCTGTACCTACTACACTGAATCCTATTTTCCTTTTAAACTCAAAAAGTTTAGCTCTCAAAGGTTTGCTGGAAGAAGACTCAATTTTTGAGTTAAACTCGCCTTTGTACATTTTTTTTTAATATTTTTTTTAATAATAAAAAATAAATAAATAATTAAATAAATAAATAAGATTTTCCAACATACAAGTCACAGTTTCTATTATAAATATAGATTCTATCCAGAAACATGTTCAAAGATATGTGACATTATATAATGTTCAAATATCGACGAAAACAGACAACGAGACGTCAGTTTTATTTCACGAATCAATCGGCGTTTCATTGCATTTTCATTATCCCATCGGCGTTCTCATACCTAAGTAAGTATATATTCGAATCAACAAAACATGAACGATCGTTTATAGAATAACGAAACCGTACGACATCAAAGACTCGAATTGTTATCTTTCCGAGCTGATGGACTTGTATAGGCGCGCGAATTAACGCGCGCACGCCTCTACGCGGTAAGTAGTGTGGCGTGTCGTTGCGTCACAATACGGCTGCGCACGCGCACGACGACGTGAGCGACATCTGGCCACACTCCAGTGCGTCGCGTGAGACCTCATTTTCACACCACGTCCGCACACTGCGGGAGCTCTGAGCACATTATACATTATTTCTTTCAATTATTTATTTATCTTTTACACTATCTATACTATTATAAAATTGTTAAATGTCAAATTTTCAAAAAGCAAAGATATTTAATAACAAACTACTTAGATCGACTAATTAAGGACTTTTGAAACCGAATCCGCCGATGTTTGTTTGTTTGTTCGAGCTTCACGCAAAAACCAGCAGGTAGATTTTGATCAAATTATTACAGTATTAAAGTTACTATTCCGACTTAAGTACTGCGTTTCATCGAAATTGGTCCCGTAGAATTGAAGATACAGGTTGATCCCTATTTTAGTAGCCGTCGATAAAGTACGAGAGCTTAAGTAAAAGTGGTTCATATAAATCTAGGATTGTTTCGAGATTTCTTATTTAGCGGAAAACCAACATTCATGCGGGCGGAACCGCGGGCAAAAGCAAGTATATATGTATAAGAATTAAATGTTTAGAGCCTAGAAAAGTGCTCACGTAAGAGTCTCTTGAAAGCGGGCAGCGACGAGGCCTGTCTCACCGGCACAGGCAGGTCATTCCAGAGTCTGATAGCTTGCACGGTGAATGAATTGTTATAAAAACTTGTTGAATGCTCTGGCATCTTAAGCGACAGATTTTTCGTCGATCTCAGAGATTGAGATTGAGACTGGGCAGGAACTCAAATCGCTTTTTTAAATAAGAAAATAAAGAGGACTGTTTTCAGTCCTCTTTATTTTCTTATTTAATACGCTATTCTTCTGAATAGCGTATTGAGGATCGCACCCACTGAAATCACTCGATGCCCGTTACTAGTAGTAACCCTATCATCACGGCATCTACGGTAATAACAAGTTGGAGACCCCACAACGAGCTTAGTCGTCAATTAGCAAAATGACGTAACTTCAAATATGTTTAAAATCTTGTCGAATATATACATACATACACTCACGCCGATGTCCCATAAGGGTACGCAGAGACCACTTCTTTCCACCTGCTACGATTGTTCAATGTAGCAGAGTGGCTATTCGTAGCCCATATTTCGCCCCCGCGGGCAACGAAACGTGTCGGGTGGCGAACCACGACGCCGCGACTTTATAAGGTTAAAAATGTTAAAATCGAATATATAATAAACACATATTTGAAAACAGACATTGGACAGCACGTGGTTGCTCTGAGAACCATCTAAGGGACGTATCAGAATAATAGGCAGCGGCGTTATTATTCAATCAAAAGGTACTGCGATCTCCTGCCAAGCGTGGAGATTATGGCGAATCACTCCTTTTTAAGGAGGAAGCCCATGTCCAACAGTGGACTTCCAAGGGCTGATGATCATAATGATCATAATGATGATTTTTTTAAAAAACAATTAGATATTGATAAACTATATGACAAAATCTGATGATCATGAAATTTTTAAATAACAATTATATACCGATAATATATATAATCAATTCTACTGTAGGTAATACAGATGGTTAATAGTAAGGGCAAAATATTCAGGTGCCCGCACACATTTGTGCAGAAAAGCTGACAACAAACATTCCCCTACCCTTCCCTCCACACATCGGCAAGTAGACTCGCCTCGATAGCCGGAACTGAGTTGGAACTAGCGCATAATGAATTCAACGCGAGCGTGCAACCGGCGCGGCGGCAGGTTCGTTACGAGCCCCTGTAACGAAGTGTTTGCAGCCTACGGGGGCAGGTAATCTAATCCCAGGCCTCCGTGGCCCCGTCGCGCACCCCCGCCGCCCCTCGACGCCCCCGCTACCCTGTATCTCGCTGAAACTGTAGCGCTTTTCCCGATGTTTATGTCAGTATCACAGGCGGTGCGAACGTGACGCGAATAAACTCGTCGCATCTCAATATCGACACACGACACGCGATTACTCGTTTCGTATAAAATCGATTGAATGCGTCTGTAAATCGACACCACTCAATAACATCGTAACTCACTTTTTATCGCATATTGAATAATATAGTTCTTGTTAACTAGAAAAAAATAATAAAATATATAATAGTTTTCTTTTGTAACCTTAAAGTTGATGAATATAGTGCTCCTAAAAACATTAGATGTAGAGGTTTCTCTTGAACTTTATATGAATTTTAATGTTAATTTTTTTTTCTCCCCTAATAATAGAAAAACTGAGTTATAGTGTTATTGCATGGAAGTGTCGAAATGTACCTGCGTTCATCTCTACTACTAAAGAAAATTAAAGCAGGCAAAGGGGCGAAGAGGGAGGCTTGAAAAACATACAAATCATAAAATTCTTGATATTTATTTTCCAGGGATTCTACTTAACTTCTATTTTCTATTGTTCGCTGGCTGAGCTGAATTCTAAAAATGCCGTACGATTTGCCAGCAAAATATTTATTTACAAAATTTACTTAAAAATTATAACGAACTTATACCGTAAGTTTTTCGTCGGCCAATGGCAGAGCTTGTTTCTTATTCTAAGTGTGAGCGAGAGGTGAACACATCTATTGACTCTTTCTGCCATGGTACTAAAATATAACAACCTACGCTAATACAATTTGTAATTTTCCCTACGCTAAATAAATCTATTTAATTTATTACGAGTACTCTAATTGACTTATGTCCTACGAATATATTCTAATTAGCCTATATTTACAAACTTAATCTCGCAACGTAGCTAACGACCACAATATTTGTACTACATCCAGATGCTCGTTACGAAACTGATTACGGGTCAGGTTCAAGCCGAATTAATCGATAGCGGTAGGTAATAACGACGGCCCGATTAGATAATTATAGAAAGTACATTCACCTGTGGGTATTATGAAAACGTAAACAACGGTGACGTCATCAATAATCTTGAGTTTACCCTTACGACCTTGAGTAAAATCCGCGAGTGACATTTAACAACTTTATTATCTATGCTATTATAAAATTGTTAAATGTCAAATATTCAAAAATCAAAGATATTTAAAAACAAACTTTTCAGATCGACTAATTAAGGGCTTCTGAAACTAAATCTGTCGATGTTTGTTTGTTCTTTCGAGCTTCACGCAAAACCGGTAGATAGATTTTGGTCAAACTATTACAGTCTTAAAGGTACTATTACAATACAATACAATATACTTTATTGCACAGAAAAATACATAAGGTGAGAAAAACAAAGAGATTACAAATATGTACAATAGGCGGCCTTTTTGCTAAGGTAGCGATCTCTTCCAGGCAACCTTAGGGTAGGAGATTATTATTAGGGTAGAACCTTAGGGTAGAGTATTATTCCGACTATTCCCCGTTACTACTACGTACTATTCGTTACATTCCCCGGTTCTATTCCCCGTTAAGATACGAGAGCTCAAGTGAAAGTCGTTCTAAGGCTTTATTTTATTTTTATATAAATCTATGATTGTGTCGGGATTTCCCATGTAGCGAAAAACCGACATTCACACGAGCTGAATCGTGGGCAAAAACTATTTACAATATATAATAGTAGAAGCAATCAGTGATAAACTAGTAATATAATCAAACAAGCCAAGTTTTAGATTTCGAGTTTGAATACAAAGCACCTCTGACCACGTATTAATAAATAATTTAACAATTATTTTAAACATCGCTCGTTTCAAACGGTGAAGGAAAACATCGTGAGGAAACCAACAAGCTGCAGAGATTTTCTCAACGGCGAATGTAGTCTGCTAAACCGCATTAGACCAGACATGATGGACCAAACTCTCATTCTGATATGCCTATCCCAAACTCTCATTCTGAGAGAAGACCCGAGATATGTATAATGGTATGAGTAGAATGAGTTTAGATGATCTTCAAAAATCGATTATATCTATTAAACTGGCCCTAAACTTATTTTCACAATTTATTAAATATACATATGTACATCACGCCTTTTTCCCTGACTCTTTGGTGAGAAATCGAACCCCGGTCTCGCGCTTGTCAGGTAAGGATACTGACCACTATACTACTGAAGAATTGGGGTAGGCAGTGATCATTTCTTTCCACTTGCTACGCTCGTTTCACAATGTCACTTTAAGCCCTTCTGAAGTCTAGTTACATAAGGTAACCTAATCTTTTGGTGTCATTGTACTTTACTAGTTTCACCATATTTGAACGAACCGTGTACCTCACTCGACAACTGTTTCGTTAAAATTTGCAAAATTTTCACTCCCATCTACACAGAGACCAATAGCACCCACCACCCCTGAGTACGACTAAGCTGAATAAATTTGAATAACACGCACCATAATGAGGCAGTCGGACGCCGATGAGCGGAATCGAACCCCGAACCGGGCTAAACCATTTTATTGTCACTCATTCAACCGGCGAGCCAATTTTGTAATACTTTGAATTATTTACATTGGTATTCTATATAGAGAGAACATGAAGGTAGTATGTATTGTATGGTGAATGGTTATGTGTTTATGTATAGATAGACACAGATTTTGATAAAACATGCCGTAGTATTTTAGTCGGAATAGTACATTTAAGACGGTTTTTAAGTGAAACTCGAACAAACAGACATCGAAGGATTTGATTTCAGAAACCCTTAATTAATCGATCTGAATAGTTTTTAATTATATTTTATTTATAAAATTTGACATTTAACAATTATATAATAGTATAGGTTATATCTAAGTAGATCGTCTTCTAATTCAGTGCCGTATAAATCGGTTCAGTAATTACAAACTATTTAGATACCGACTTGAAAGCGTTTCACAGAAATCAAAACTTTCATATTCATAATATCAATTAGGAAAATATAAACATCGATGTTGTTCGCGGATTAAAATAGGCGTTGGAATCTAAAAATCTTGGAGTGGTGACCCCGAAATGGAAAGCGTAGTGTTGTATTGACCCCTGACTGGGTGGATCTATGACCTAACTGTCCGCTACAATCAGTGGATATAGACGACTCAGCCGCTCAGCATGGTGACTATTAGGAGTCCAGCAGTGGTTTATGGGCTGATATAATAATAATGAACATTTGCACGATGAATATTTCATATATAGTGAATCTGAATTTAATATAAGAACCTATGTTTAACCTATATATTAGCAAATAAAACATACTCTCATTAATTCGTTCATGAGATGTAAATAGAATTTTAATACTTATTTATATATACTTTAAGGCTAATTTTATAAAGAGGTAAAATTTGTTTGTTTGTAAGTTGTAAGTTTGTAAGTTCGTATGTAGGGGGTAATCTCTGAAACTAATGATCCACTTCTAAAAATGTTTTCATTGGTAGAAAGCTACATTATTCCTGAGTGCTACAAATTACGTTTATATCATGTTTATTTGCCGAACTATGACAATATTTGTCTAACAAGTCGGAAGGAAATACCTCTTAAAAAGTGTCAATTCAAAAAAGAAACATTTTTTCGCGAGAGAAACATTCAGGTTGTAAAAAAAATTTCAAATATATATACACACACATATATATATACACTTTCGTCGATTAAGGGTGCTACGAACTTGGCCTTTTTGGAACAAGTTGTTGATATGGTTCAAGTAAGTTTTTCCTGGGCGCCCTCTTCCGACACTTCCACTCACATTTGTCCAGCATATTCGTTCCATCAATCTAACCTCACTCATTATTTCTAAATGACCAAACCATTGGATCGTACTTTTCTCGATCCTTGTCACCACATAATACTTACATCGATCCCTTATCACGCTATTCCTCAATCGATCACTCAGGGTGACTCCACAGATACTCCGCAGG
>WUAW01007292.1:983-12064 GCA_017165845.1 Thaumetopoea pityocampa | reverse complement strand
TTTCTTCGTGGATAAATCAACTTTTCACGCGAGCGGCATTTCATTTACCCCCGGCCCGTAACAGTATCATTATGATGTGATATATCTTGCTGTGTGGCGCTCGGTAGCAACATTATCTTGTTATTCACTCAAAGTCTACTGCGAGCCCCAAGACGCTGCCAAGCGAAAAGAGGTCTACGCCCCGCTGGGATACCGCTGTAGATTTCTATGGGATGATGATGCTGATATCATACTATAAAGTGCTAGAGTGGCAACCCCAAAATGAATAGTGCAGGTCGACCCCCAGCTAGGTGGACCCATGACCTAAGGTCGCAGACAAACAGTGGATGCAGGCGGCTCATAGCCGCTCAGTGTAGCGATCATTAGAGGAGGCCTATGTCTAGCAGTACACGTCTGTGGGCTGATATGATGATATCTTACTACTCATCGATGATTAACTGAAAGTTAGTTAATTATGGCGACTTGTCAATTGACGGTTAGCCATTTTATGCGTCGAATGTGCCTCATGATTACACAAGGCTTACAGTGACTTCTTAAGTTATGGGTTAACTATTGAGGGTATTCCTGGGTAGCGTAGTCTGAAATAATAACGTTAAGTAAAAAAGAGTATTTTGTTTAACAATTTAAAGTGTTTTATTATTTTAAAATTGCGTTTCTTCTGTATCGGAAAATAATACTCGGCACAATATATCGATATCGGCGAAATTAGGTTTCGCACAATAATTATATTCAAAAAATTCCAAGGTACTGAAAGATTGACCTTTTTACTCAAGTTGTGTTAATAAATATCGGATTCAAGTTCGTTTTACTTACATAATATATACTGTAATAAAATTGTAACTAATAATAATTTGCATATAGAATTCTTTATGAAAAAAAAAGTCTTACAATGTGTTTTCTTAGGATTGAGGGTAGTCTAGGGTAGGGTAGTCGGCTATAATAATGTTAGGTAAAAGAGCATTTTGTTTAATAATTTACAGTATTATATTAAACGGTATAAAAAGATACATAAACATGCGTTTTCATATCAGAAAACAATACTCGACAATATATCGATATCGGTAAAATTAGGTTTCGGTATATCTCTAATAAAAAATAATTATTAATACTTATCAACTCATTCATATAATATCAAATTTCAAGGCACTAAATCAGAGGTTCCCAGACTTTTTTTTCTCATAGACCACTTTCAAAATTTAGCTGGTTCTGGTGGACCCCCTGCAGCTACATTTCTACCATATTCCCAAATCTCATAAAAAAATGTGAAGATTAGATCTGACTATGGAAATTTGCGTACGTCAACATAGACCCCCGTCGAGTCCACCTGGACCACTTTGGGAACTAAGGCACTAAATGAACGAACTTTTGTACAAGTATGTAAGCGATGAGCTGTCATTAGAGGGGCTTTGAATGTTAAACTGAGATATACATATGTAGCGACCTACTTCACTACATATTACCAAGCACCCTCAACAGATGGCGCAGTACTAAAGTGACGACATTAGAAGTCTGAATCATGCGCATGAAGTTTGATAACGAGTTAGCGTA
The DNA here is from genome assembly GCA_017165845.1 of Thaumetopoea pityocampa. Lineage (NCBI taxonomy): Eukaryota > Metazoa > Arthropoda > Insecta > Lepidoptera > Notodontidae > Thaumetopoea > Thaumetopoea pityocampa. Next base: position 10,516 of record WUAW01007292.1, on the reverse strand, counting down.
TATACAACGTCCCGACATCAACCGTCGGGGCGGTGGCAGTGGCAGGCCCCGCCAGACATAACGCCCGTCTGGTCGGATAATCTTCCCTTTTCCGATACTGTCACTCCTGCCACACTTCAACCCATAACTGTTGATATGATTATCAACGTCGTCATGGGTCATAATCGTATCTCCATATAGATATATTAAAATATTTTTTATGCAGATCGAGTAGTCACAGTAGTAGAGAGAGTGTGTCAGACGGTGAGCCGGGCCCGAGCAGGGCGCAGGCGGACGGGAGTCGCGCCTCCTCGCCTCCGCCCGCGGCTCCGGTCGGCCCCTCCGCGGCCTCTCCTGCCACACCGCTCGCGACATTCCCCGGCCCCAGGTTTGGAGTGGTAAGGGGCTCTTAATATTCACGCCTCTTTAATATTTTCATCCATTATAAATAGCAAATTCCACGGCTCTGCCGAAACGGCGCGCGGTCGGATTAAAATCTGTGTCGCTATACTGTGTACAGGAGCCGCGCGCTGATGGTATAAGGCATCGATACCCAAAGTGATTGACCATCGACGTCGATGACGACATGCGAGGGGTCCACGCCAACTGTCAAAAACACATTTTAAGTTAATAAGTGTACACAAAAATTCTTCTACAAGTGTAACAAAATCCACCACACGCTCGCGCACCACCGATTCAACCACACCAGCGATTTATCGATATCGAATCAAACCGATAACATCGATTTGATTCGATAATTCAAAGGAGACGGCTTGCGTTATCGATACGCTCCATTGTATCTCATCAGTAATCAAAGCAGATTATGATACAATTATAATAATTCGATGTCACCTCCCCTCCTCCAGGGGCACGGAACTGCCCTAATCAGGAGGGGGATTAGGCCATAGTCTACCGCGCTGGCCTAGTGCGGATAGTCTTCACACACCCATGCGGGCATGCAGATTTCCTCACGAAGTTTTCCTTCTCCGTTGAGTACATTGGTGTCTACAATGTAGACCGTACATGAATTACAAATACTCAGTGGTACGGGACTGGGATCGAGCCCGCGACCCTTCGATCGTAAGTCGTGTCCAACACCACCACACCACCAATGTACTTCAATTCAATGAATTCGATGTATTTATTCCCAATTCTTGTTCAGGGTATTCAGAACGACTTGTGGGAGGCGGCCATCACAATCAAACAGCACAGAATACTACAAGAACTGTATACGAGGTGAGGTGCCTGTGATCGGCTTCATCATTACACTAAACTTGAGTCATCTCATTTACCCGTCAAAGGCCATTGCTGGACATGACTCTCTTCCATAACCAGAAGCCATTATCTTCATGCTTGGCAGATCTCTTGGATCTTTAGTAAATGAGGTTCAGTTGCAGTATAACACTGCTGACCATTATCCTGATGCTTCTCCCAGCTGGTTCTCACAGCACCTGTGGCAAGAGATGGAGTGACGCTATAATTAAAGAGGTATTAATTAACTGGTACATCATTACGTTATGTATATTCCGTGTGTGTGTGTATGCGTGTGTGTGTGTGTGTGTGCGCGCGTGCGTGTGCGTGTGTGAGTGAGTGTGTATGTGTGTGTGTGAGTGAGTGAGTGAGTGACTGTATGTATGAGAGTGTGTGTGAGTGAGACAAATGTTTTTATTCGAGTCATGAACGTATTTATTTATTTATGTATCAGCATTTATCTATATATCGTTGTCTATTACCCAAGATATAGGCAATCCTAATTTTGGTCTGAGCCGGTGTCTGTGAAGGTGTGTGTGTGTAGGCCAGAATATTATTGTTACTGTACGTGTCGCAGGGGTCAGGTGCGCCGCAACTTCAACATGCAGCGCATCACGGGCATTAACACGGGCATCACGCCGCCGCTGGGGCTCGCGCCCGCTGACGGCGCGGCCGGAGCGCCCGCGGCGCGCGACCCCGAGGTGTACGTCAGCAACACCACGCTCGTCTTGGCCGCGAACCAGTAAGACTACATCTGTTTCGGATCACTTTTATATGAGGCAGTGGGTGGGGCGCGTGGGTCGCAGAACCGATGAACATTGGGATCTTAAAGTTCTGAAGTGGCGACCCCGAACCGGAAAGCGTGGAGCGATGATCTGGTGAAGGTCGCGGGTAGTCGGTGGATGCAGGCGGTGTGGCGATCATTAGAGGAAGCCAATGTCCAGCAGTGGACGTCTGTGGGCTGATATGATGATCGCGATGATGTTATATGAGGGGCACAAAATCATTTTCTGTGGGAACACAATGAGAAACTTTTGGACCTTTCAAATGGCAGCTTCATGATTCGCAACCCGACCAGTCTCGTTTCTCGCGGGAGCGAAAAATGGTCCACGCTTAGCCACTTTACTACATTAGACGTTCGTAGCAAGTGGAAAGAAGTGGTATACTTAGCCCAATTCTTTGTTAGTATAGTGATATAGTCCCCGCAAATCACGCGGGAGACCGGGGTTTGATTCCCGCCGGAAATTCAGGGGAAAAGGCGTGACTATGTGAGCGGTACAAGAGCAAGGGCGCCCTTGTGCATGCAGTGGGAGTGCGTAAAGGTAATGACATTTAGTGACTCTCTGCGTTCTCCTTACACACCTCTCCGTCGGCCATCTTACTGTTCGTGACTGGCGTAACGTGATCGGTAAATATACAGACAGTGCCAGTGTGGCCCCTAAACGTCACGGTACCATTTTTGTAAATAGTCAGCGGCGCCTTAGCTTTGCACCGCTCGCATACACCTATAGTAACACAGTTCTGCCCGATTTTTGCAGGTCTCGCAAGGCTTGCTGATCGCTACTTATCGAACTAGGTCCCATTCTTATCAGGTGATAAAGTCGAGCGGTCCAGTGCTCATATAGCGCTAGCTGCAAACGGCGGCCTCGTCGTGTGACGGCGATGGTAGTGATTCATATCTTATTTCACTTCTCGGTATTGTGTCTGTCTTTCAGCCAGTCTTGTATGCAAAGAAAATGATTGTTGTCGTTTTTTGAACGCTGGAAGTCATTTCCGAAGTAATACATAGAATCTGCCCCCCTAGCCAAGTTGGCATTCGACAATCGTTATCGCTAATAAAAACGAAAAAAATGTATCGGAATGACACTTCTAATCGCCAAGTCACACGTGACTTAACTTGTGTGTACTTCGAATAGAAGTGTCATTCCAATACATTTTTTTAGTTTCTATTAGCGATAACAATTGTCGAATGTCAACTTGGCTAGGGGGGCTGATCTTTTGTAATTTTACAGTTTTTTTAATTGCTAAACGGGCTAAAAGGTGTATTGTTTGGTAGGTTGTACAACACAGCCCTCGCGGCGGAGATGTCCGACCAGGACGACGCCGGCACGGACGAGGAGGCGGTGCCGCTCGGGCGCAACTACACTCGGATGAACAGGGATCGGCTCCTGTACTACATCGAGGAGACGAACGAGGGGAGAGGGTTCATCAAGGTAACCTACATACAAACTGTCATCCAACATCATCCCCAGTCCATATCCGTCCCCGCTACAGAGGCACGGACCTCCCCACGCTGGCCTAATGTGAGTTGGTAAACTTCGCACACCCACGCATGCATGCAGATTCCTTACGTTACAAGTTCTGCATTCACAAGTTTTCCTTCTTCATTGAGTCCATTGCTATATACTTTGTAGTTAAATAAAACATTTTAACAAGCTTTTGGTATGGGACAGTAACAAAAAGTATCTTTCATTTGATATGTCTTACTATATGTTCTGACCTATACGTTATTTGATATATTTCCTTCTTAAATAGTATAAAGTTCTTATTTTTCTTGTAAAGTTGGAGATTTTGGGTTAACATTTTATTCGGCAGGGGCGTCGTTATGTTAAACCGATTTCTAATTAAACAATTTGCATGTCCGCAGGAGTTGTGTTACTCGGCGGACGGTCGCATAGTGTGCTCTCCGTTCGGGCGCGGCATGCGGCTACTGGCGTTGAACAACGAATGCAGCGAACTGTCCCACTGTGTACAAGAGCTGAACGGCCCCCGGCCCATGGTAGAGGTCGGGCAAAGCCTCGGCATCCACCAAGACCTCGTGGTCAGCTCCCGGTTCAGTCCAAGGTTCCACATGCTGGTCACCGGATGTCTGGAAGGCAAGATAGTGTGGTACCAGCCCTTCAGCGGAGAGTCATTATATTAGACTAAATGTTGTCTGCGGTTTCGCACGCGTGTGGACTACATACAAGACATCGTCCCGGGATGAAATGCAGCCGATGTCATTTTCAAAGTGCTTAAAGGACGATATTCCATGAGGTGATTGATTTCGCATCAAAAAGTCGGTAGTTTTACATTGAATGAAAGTCATGATGAAAAGTGTCACCGTTGGTTGTTGTATTTGATGCCAAACCCACTGTTTTAGTAATCGTCTCGGGATTAAATGTAAATATCACTTTCAAAGGTCGATATTCCATCAGGTAATGAATTTCATAATGTCAATAGTTTTACGTTAAATGAAAGTTCATTCTTAATTTTTGCTGTTGAGGTATTTGACGTCAAACTCACTGTTTTAGTATTGTCATCGTCTCGGGATTCAGTGTAAATGTCACCTTCAAAGGTCGACAATCCATCAGGTAATGAATTTCATAATATCGATAGTTTTACGTTAAATGAAAGTTCATTCTTAACTTTTGCTGTTGAGGTATTTGACGCCAAACTCACTGTTTTAGTATTGTCATCGTCTCGGGATTAAATGTAAATGTCACTTTCAAAGGTCGATATTCCATCAGGTAATGAATTTCATAATATCGATAGTTTTACGTTAAATAAAAGTTCATTCTTAACTTTTGCTGTTGAGGTATTTGACGTCAAACTCACTGTTTTAGTATTGTCATCGTTTCGGGATTAAATGTAAATGTCACTTTCAAAGGTCGATACTTCATCAGGTAATGAATTTCATAATGTCTGTAGTTTTACGTTAAATGAAAGTTCATTCTTAACTTTTGCTGTTGATGTATTTGACGCCAAACTCACTGTTTTAGTATTGTCATCGTCCCGGGAGACGATGTAGCCCGTGTCACTCTTAAAGGACGACATTCTATGAGGTGATTGATATCGCATCAAAATGTCGATAGTTTTACGTTAAATAAATGTTAATTCTCAAGTCTTGCTGTTGATGTGTTTGATGCCAAATGTGCTTGTTTTAGTATTGTGTATTAAATAAGCACAGTGTTTTTGCATGGATACCCGTACAAATTTCATGTTTCAACCAAACAAACAAAATGATTAAACAAACAGAGAACATCATCTAGGTTTTATACATTTTTGGTCGAAAGTGCGAGCCAGAAAAAAAAGTGCAAAATTCTGTTACAACATGTCCGCCCGAGCATTTCTTATTAGGGCACCAAAGTTGTAGCACCATTGTATTTGGTATTATTTGACTTCACAGAGTCTGTCTTTTAAAATGAAACGTATGAAAAGCTTGAAGCTAACTTATATTTGAGTAGTGATGAGAATGTGCACAACAGTGCCTATGATAATGACAGTGGTAGTGATGTTTTTAAAAAAATTACGTCAACGAGTTATTAGTGATGCTCTCACTAATAACTCGTTGACGTAATTTTTTTTTATCGTACGTAATATAATTATTATTTATGTAATGATGAATTATATGAAATCGACCCCGAATAGAACTCCATTGATGAATTTTAGATTTTGAATTCAAGTTTTCCTTTTCAAACAATTGTTGTGATCTAATAAGTTATCTACTTTTATTATTATTTTTTTATATATATACCCAAACTCATCCGCATTTTTGGATTATGCTCACAAAATTTGTCCCGCATTGTAAACTGTTAAAAGTAGTAATTTCATTCCGTTAAGTCCAGTCTTCTACATAAGCCCCTCAAACCATGATTTAACTATAATCTCTGTGCGTCTTAGATGTAGCAATATATGACGACTGATTGGTTAAGTCTCAGTGACTCTGCTTTCTGTCCCAATTGCTTCTGGGTTCGAATCCTGGTAGGGACAAACTTTATGTGATGAGCACAAACTTTATGTAATATTTGTACCCGAGTCATGGATGTTTATCTATATATGAATTAGCATTTATCTATATAAGTAAGTATATCGACGTCTAGTATCCAAAATATTAGGAATCCTAATTTAGGAATAGGTCAAAGTATGTTAAACTACAGACTCATTACAATTACAATGAATTTTATAACGCGTTTCTTAATTGAATTGGAGTATTGTGTTAAAGATTTATGTTTTTTTTTTCTAATTGTTGAAAAGAACCCCACTAGGATTTTTTTTTATATCGAATGGGAATTTTGTAGTTGCACATTGATAATAATAAAATTATAATAAAAAAGAGGACAAGAGAATTATATATTATGAACTAGTAACTAAAAGAATAATATTTAAAGAAGCAGAATAGTGATTGAAAAATAAAACTAATTAAAAAAGACTGCCAATCGTTTATTTAAAGATTTTTTTCTTTAATTTTTCTATAAAGGAGTGGTTTTTTTTTAGTTCCCATATGATTTGTTTGACATAGTAATAAGAACACGATGAGTGTGTTTTAAAGTTCGTTATGTCAACGTGCAGTGGCGTGCAAATATATTCAAATAAATATTAAATATTATAAAATTATTTATTAACCATGTTTCTCTATAGCCTTAATTCGTGAGTATATTAATATAATACGTATATTTTAAGTTATTCGGACTTCCGGAAGTGGTTGAAAATTCAATTGAAAGATTCAATTGCATTAATGTAAAGTTGGATCATATGACATATCGCTCATCCAATAGAACAATGACGCAATTACATTTTTGCAATTTATCAGAAGAAGCGTTTCAGTTTAAAATTGGATTATAGCCATTCTGTAAATCATATCAATTATCATGATCTTCCATAATTTATTTATAGATTATTATTATTAATTTGAGCATTCTTGAAAAAAAATCCATATTAAACAGCAAATCATCCAAATTAAACACAAAATAAAATTTTAACTTTTTTGCAATTACGTCATTATTCTATTGGATGAGCGATATGTCCATACAAGCATGGACGAATAAATTACACGACCGCTAATTTCAATTCAAATTTACTTCAAGGCTGAGAAACTAGATGTCGCTGAGAATATAAAATCTTCAGTGTGGCCATAACTTATTGTAAATCTAGCATATTGCCTGTTACCATAAGCTATTATAATTCAGAAGAAAATAGATTGCGTTTTATTGTTAGCTTGAAAATTTTAATTCCAAAATGTTTACGGCTTAAGGACATGTATGGTAAGGCTATGAAATAATTGTAAAAAAATTGTGTAGAGTTCTATAATGCTTACGTAACGTAAATTCTTAGTGTAGATTTAAAAAATAAATTTCAGAGTCCGCTAATTTCATGTTTAGTTTCATCTACAGATATATCAGTTTGGAGACGTATTTGCGTGCGTAGCCAAAGCCGTAGCCAGGGGGATCAAGGGGGTTTGATCCCCCCGGTGATTGACTACTACAGTGATTAAAACCGGAATAAACCAGTTTGCGCTAGCTACCACGTGCCTCGCACTTTCACATCAGCCGCTTATAAGGATCGTTAGAAATTAGTTATACATATTAAATTACGTTTAATATCTATAGTATGATACATTGGTAGTGTAGTGGTGCTAGACACGGCTAGCGGTCGAAAGGTCGTAGCTTCGAACCGGTCCCATACCAATGGGTTATTTTCAAAGTCATATACAGTCTATATTGTAGATACCAATGTATTCAACGGAGAAGGAAACCTTCGTGAGGAAACCTGCATGCTCGCATGGGTATGTGAAGTCTACCAACCAGCGTGATGGACTACGGCCTAATCCCCCTTCTAATCAGGGGAGGTAGTGGGGACGAATACGGACTGGGGTTGATTATTAAAGAAAGACGGCTTAACTTAATCTCTATATATTGCCCTTATATTATTTTCAAGCTCAGCGCTTTCGGAAAAAAACATGTTTTTTGAGTGTTTTCGAGCCATGATTTTTTCTATCGGATTGACAGTCTTCTGGTATGGTTGATCAATGATTCAAATCAAGCTAATATAAACCATAAAAAGTTAGATTGAAAAAACAAGGTCTGTAATGATGTTCTAAAATATACGTTTTGACTTAGTACAGAGCTCGCTATTTATGGGCCACGCTGTTTCGACACCTTGCAATAGCGATGTGACACGTTTCAATTTATTATCGAAAAAAAATATTGTCAAGTGGGATCCTCGCGTATAAGTTTTCTCGAGTTGTTAGTAGCTATTTAAAATGTTTGAATAAAATACATTTTCGTAAGATAAACATGTTTATTTAATTATAATCACATTCGTCCATACTCTATTCACTGTCTTCGCTGCTATTATCCACTTACATTAAAACTTCATTGTCTAAAATTGTCGAGGTATTCCGTGGATGCTGTGAGAACCAGCTAAGCAATGTGCCACGATAATGTGTATTAGCTCTTCCTGTTATTCAATCAAAATCTACTGCGAATCAAAAACGCCTGCCAAGCGTGGACATTATGGGAAATTTCTCCATTTTAAGGGGGAGGCTCACGTCCAGCAGTGGACATCCTCGAACCGATGATGATGTCTAAAATATTGGCTATTTTCAGATCTCTTCTATAATCACATTAAACTAACAGTTCTATATACAATCTTATCCCAATTTTTATCCTTTTATAAAATTAAATTTTTAAATAGAAGTTTTATATTGTGATTTGCAGCATTCCGTTAACCTCTCATACATTTTAGCTTAGTACTACGTAATTAGACCTCTACTACCCTTTTCCCGTGGCTCCGCTCGCGTGAATGTCGGTTTCCTGCTATATACGAAATTCCGAAACCACTTCAGGTCTCGTACTTTGACGGCGACTACTAAAACAGGGATCAAGCTGTGTCTTCAATTCTACTGGACCGAGTTTGATGAAACATGCCGCAGTATTTAAGTCGGAATAGTACCTTTAACAGTTTGAACAAAATCTACCCGCTAGTGTTCGCGTGCAGCCCGAACAAACAAACACCGACGGATTCGGTTTCAGAAGCTCTTAATTAGTCGATCCGAGTAGTTTGTTTTTGAATATCTTTGAATTTTTAAAATTTGACATTTAACAATTTTATAATAGATGATAAGACTTATCAGTCCGAGAAAGTCCACCGCGGGGCATGAGCTTCCTCCTTAAAAATTAGGGGGGGGGGATTAATAAGTACATCCAAATGTTTTTTGAACACGATTTTTTCTATTAGATTGAGTCTTCTCATATGGTAAGTTTATGATGAAACTAAAGATATTTATTAATCTAGTCTATACTATTATAAAATTGTTAAAAAATATATAATATAATATTATATAAAAAAATGTTTAATTTTGTAAGTTAAATATATTAAAAAAAAACTACTCAGACTGATTAATTTAGGGCTTCTGTAACAAAATCCGTCGATGGTTTTTTTGTTTGTTCGAGATTCACTCAAAAGCCAGCTGGTAGATTTTGGTCAAACTGTTAGTCTTAAAGGTACTTACTATACTGACTTAATTACTGCGGCATGTTTCA
>WUAW01007287.1:63948-79771 GCA_017165845.1 Thaumetopoea pityocampa | reverse complement strand
ACACCATATAGCCCTGATCTCGCGCCATCGGAATACCACTTATTTTGATCCCTGGACAACTCCCTTCGTGGTAAAACTTTCAATAATGATGACGTTGTAAAATGTCACTTAACTCAGTTTTTGGCCGAAAAGGATCAGACTTTCTACGAGCGTGGAATGTTCAAGTTGTCAGAGACATGGCAAAAGGTCATCGAACAAAATGGAAAATACATTATAGATTAAACTTCATTCCAAGTAAAAAAATCTTTTATTTCATTGAACAAATCGACAATTACTTAATTGGCAACCCAATACCAGGATCACAGAATGCGAGAGAAATTTATAAAAATACTATTTCTGTAACTGCGCCGATTATAAACTCCTAATGAATCGAACATTGGGTGATTTTGCACTGGCTAGCTAAAGGGGCGCGCCATTGACTTGAATATTTAAACATTGGCTGATCGACACTATCTATCGATATGGGTGTTATAGGTTAATCAATAAACACCGGAACGGTAAGACGTTGGGCGTTTTTATAAACGACAGCCTGTACTGACATCCTTTGTACAATTTGTACGTCACTACGCGCCCATTTACGCCTATTATCCTGAAAGTCAGGACATACGTAGTAATAGTAGTATATAGGACTTGCCAAGTGCTGCCGACCACTGGTTATTTTGGTATTTAAAGGGAACTTAACAAAAAAAAAAACATTTGTCAAAATACATTTCTTTAATTATAAACAAATTTCAATGCAGTGAAAATATCGGAAAAAAATTGCGTAATTCCTAAGCCTAAGATAACGTTTTGAAATTGTTATAAATGCAACAGATTAGCGATATGCGACAATGAATAATATGAATGAATTCATTCAAATCGAGAAATCATTCTAATAATTCGAACGCATATAAAATCTTTTTATTCGAAGTCAACTTACTCGGCGGACGATGAACTTAATACCTAATTTTGCAACAGTCTATCCATTACTAATTAGTAATAATCATTCCAATAAAGGAAACAATATACTACTGATGCATTCGAATTGGCAAATTAGTAGTTACTAATAAATCGACTACTGAAATCATTCATATTCGCGCGTCGCTACAACAAATCACATATACCTACCTACATGTCTTTTTTCACTCAACATTTTTCGACTTTGTGAGGTTATGCTCTTATTGCAAGTGATATAAGTAGATGCAGTGCATGTTCTCTATTTTAATATTCAAAAATGTACTCTTAGGGAAATGGTACTCTATGCACAGTTTCCAATATTCTTACGATATACGGACGGATATAAGATACAATTCGATATCCTGAAACACTTCAATCATAATTCAAATTTCGAAAAATTATTGCAATCCGGTATACACATATCTAATGTAAAATTACATTGATTTTTATTATGAATATCCCTTTCTGAATAGGTCATGAATCCTACGAAATTATAAATAAATACATATATCAAATCAATTCGATTCAAAAACTTGGTTTATTATTATTATAGGCGGTGCTTTGATGAATAGAATTATAGGCTCTATACGGTCTCCTTTAAAATTATAAAATTACAGTACTAAGAAACCATACATGTTGGTCAAATGTCATAAACCAAGAAAGAAGAAGAACCATACATGTATTTTGTGATTTTCGATTAATACAGAATTTCTGTTGCCTCAATAATTAAATTTTATTGTGTTTCTACGCAAAAACAAATTTATGAATTTATAAAATACAGATGTAGGTCCAATATTAATGTAACCGATCTAGGTAGGTAGGTACCTATATTCATAATTTATTCATTTGTTTATATGTCACCGAATTAATATATTCCACAGACACCAATTTTTGGTATTTTTAAAAACATACTTAAGTATTATAACTTAATACTAGAGCATATTCATGCTATATTCAAAATAATTGTCATCATCTTAATAATAATTATCTTAATAATCATCTTAATAATTAATTATAAACTCATGTTACAAGCATTTCAAATCGAGATTGTTGTGGCTACAGTTTATATTTGAATAAAATAATATAACCAAAGAGGTCTTGTTTGTTTGACCAAAAGTTTGATTAACTTAAAATAATAAATACCTCGAAAATGGACGGATTGGCTAAGTACAATCAATCAATTTAAATCAATTAATTACCTATACATCTCATTGAGTCTTTTATAAAAATATCTCATAACAATTATAATTGTGAACACCAATCTTATATGGCTATTGAATATTACAAATATTAGAATAGACAAAATATTCGTTAAAACTTCATATTTGTAACTAAAATGTTGTTGGTAAAATGTTTTATGTAAGTCATTGCACACATGCACGTAACATGGCACAAATCCTTATAATGTAACATGCATTTACTCACTGCAATATGAAGTTACTAAGTGGTTACCATATCGCTACAAATATGCCTACATTTAGACACGTCAATTGTGTTAATTTAGATTAGCTATGGACGATTATAAAAAAATATTACAAACACCTACTACCGTGAGCTACTGTGATTTTAATGAAAACAGATAAAAATCGAAGAGAGTGTTATCCATGTTAGTGTGAAATCTATTTAGATTACATGTAGCCCAACTGGCGCTGCTGCTGCAGTTGATCACGTAATTGATGCAGCGCATGCTCAGGTTGGCTATGTTGCATCTGAGCAACCAGATTCTTTGCTTCTAAGCGAAGTTCGTACAACTTGCGAGACTCTAAATATAGAAGGACAGCTGCCACACCTAGAAAAAAGTAAATATAATTCTTAAATCTATCTCTCATTCCATTTGGATTTGTTTCCCTCTCAAACATCTGATATCAATTTAGTTGATGATTAGAAATGTTTGCATCATTATTTCAAACATACATACACACATATAAACACACACATATGCAAAATATGTGTGTATATTTATATTTTTTAATGCATATTGTCCAGATGCCAATGCATCTGGACAACAAATTCGAGATTGTTAAGCAGGTGATGAAGCGAACTATACTCGAACTTAAAAATGCTTATGAATAAACATTGTTATGAACATACTGATTTGTTATAAACTGTTAAACTAGTGCTGACCACATCTGTTAAAAGGCAAATGCCTCATGGAGATATCAGCACGTCTTTGAAAACATAGTGTAAATTAGCTAGCCTCAATAAATGTCTTAGATAACACTAAGTTCTCATAACCGTATTACCACAATGTGCTAAGTATGTACAATGTGTATTATCATGTGGTCATGTCACACCACCTCTAGCTACCTATAGAAATTGTATAGCTGGAACCTCGATCTAGTGCGGCCCTATTGGGCCGCACTAGATCCAGCATCATGGGAAATGGGCCTTATATCATGTAAGCAACAGGATTTGGCAATGAAAACAACTTACCAAATAACATAAATGCAATAACAGCAAAGGCATAAGACCATGAAAGGACATTAAAAGAAGGGTAGAGGAGCCAGTCACGACGATAACAGTTGCCACCAAAAATTGCAACAGCTAGGAATAAAAATAGACCTGAAAATATATAAAATTCTATAAAACTACTGTAAATATTATTATGTTAAAGTGTGTTGATCTATTTGCTTATTTCTACTAGGGATAATCCACTTTGAAACAATTTGAAATCTGATACAGACAGATAAATACAGTCAATAGAAATACATGTGTATCACTTATAAATAAATATATTTGTAATATAATTGTTCCAAACTGCGCTAAGCTAGCATGGTATATCCATCCTAATCCTATTCCTAATACTCCTCCTGATTTAGAGGAAGTCTGTACTCCTGTAGTGAAGATGCATATGAACTGGGATGATGGTAGTGATGATATTTGATTGTAAGTAGCAAAAAGGATATTTTTGGCTTGAAATACATCCAACTATCATATCAATAGGCCCTTATTATTATATTCCCCATAATACACTTCAGATCAGCGCTAGAACTATGAGTGAATGGATATAAGGTATGATATTGATGGGTAAAGTGTAATAATTATTATTATTCAAGATTTTGTGTCTAATGCTTGTTTGTTAATACAGAAATTGGCTTCAAAATGTTGACATAAACACTTACCTATAAATAAGACCTGCTTGTATTATAAACGCAAGTTTATTTTCTTTCATTCATTTCATTTGTATGAATAAACAAACCTAAGAATCATTATTTATTGCAAGTATATGGTTAAAGATAATGAATAAAGGGACAATAGGCAGCAGCATTTTGCAATTCAACCCACATCTACTGCAGTTTCTAAGACATCTGCCAAGTGTGGACATTGCAGCAAATCCCTTTTACTATTGGACGTGGCCCGTTACCAATATCTGTTGTATTGGCCCATGGCCCATTACCAGGTATATATACAACAGGTATTGGTAATGGAACAGATTAATTATTTACATATGTTTTATATTTGCTAATACTGTGTAAACTCAACAACAAGTATTTATGTTATATGTTATTAAAATTGTAAAGACTTTGTAAAGGCACCAACACACTTTTTTAATTTTATAACTAGGTATATCTGAATTTTATCAATTTCACCATAAAAGTCACCATTATTTTGTATAATCCATTAGTTAGACTGGCATGTGAAGCCAATACTTAGTACATTTTTATAAAATAATTCATTTCCTCAAATACAGTAGAATCATCTTTATAAAATAATAAAAACAAAAGATAAAAAGACAGGTGTTCTTTTTTTATGTAAAATAACAAATATACATATATTGGTGCCTTAACAAACAAACAAAACACAAATGTCTAAACAACGGCTTTTTATTTTGTCATAAAGAATGACCATCTTATAGTGTTTAATGTATGAACAATAATGTAAACCAACCAATCTTATTATGCTATAGAGATTTTCATTATAAAAGAGTTCAATAAAGAAGGATTGCACTATAACTAGAGTTAATATTTTTGAATTAAACTAGTACATAGATCATTAACCATTGACATACAAAACAGTAGAAAAGAAAAGAACTTACTTGATACAGCAATCATAATGAAAGCAGATGTAACGAAGATCCATTCATAACGTAACACGGGACGCAGTGGCCAGCGTACAATCACACAAGCAAGCAGGACTTGTGACACAAAGGACATGATCAATGCTAAAGTCACAAATGATTGCACCATCATCAGCCATGCGGGCAATAAATATTCCCGGATTACATATAACTCCTAAAATATTAAAAATTACTATAACCAATTCCATAAAGATATGATTCATAATAATGAGGTTCTATCAACTATCCAAATATATTCTGAAAGATCAGCTATTAAAAAACAGCTTTGCTTTTTAACATAATTTTTTGCATAGATATTTTGCATGGATACATTTAAAAGTAGAAGGTATAATTTCTGTAGAATACATAAAGTACATAGTCCAAATGTGCACAGCTGCCATTAAGGCTGATAAATAATAACAGTGCATAATGACTACAATTCATTTTACAAACCTGACTAAAAATGTAGTGGCACCCATGAAAAAGTTTATCAAGTTGGTAAGATGGAAACCGAAATCGATCGAAGCAATACTCCCATAAACCCATATGCTTGAAGCTCGAAAACATTTCTGGATAAGACTCTATCCAATATGGGCCAGCGAAAGACAGGAGAAGAAATATTCCTGCCACATAAGTAATACTGGCTCCAATAAGAGTGGCATCTACAACACAAATTAAGTATGATTATATTTATTTTTCAAATTTTAACACTGGGCGTTGGCCATGCTCATGTTGTTTTACTCACTAGAAGCTTTTGGATATTCATTATTTGCTGTTGTCATGATGTTTTGTGTTTGTAACAAATAAAATTAATAGTTTTTAAAAAATGATCCCAAAATATAGCGACAAAACAATTTCGTCAATACAAACAACTCTTCCTTGTTTTGCCTTTTTTGACGGTTTTAAATTTTGTCAGAAATGACACTTGTTTCTTTTTTTTACATGACCTAGTATCGAAATTATAAATCCATTGGTATTTCAAGTAATTTGATTCCTGTCTTCGAAACATCCAAGTGTATACTATTTAATCCCTTTGATCGCCACAACAATCACCTATTGCGGCCATCAACGTTGATTGTTAACACATCTTGCACGGATAATTTGCCGTCAAAGTCATACCGTATAACGGGCGACTTTGACTCGGTATTTTTTCGCCGACACCAAATCTCTCCTACACGAAATTCAGATCGGTCAAGCGATAAATTCTATTTCTCGACATCGAACAATTTCGTTTACCCTTGTTACAGTAAATATCGATAAAATTTACTGTCTTATTTCTTAAAGCTTATACACCTAGCACTTGACCTCTAATTCATTTGTAGGCTAAACATAGAAAGTTATGTATGTACGGCTTACAGAAAGCGTACAAATATGATTACGTAAAGGACAAAAGCGAAATTCTTCATATTTTTCGATCCCGTATTTCGCTTTAGGCTCACCCGGATCCGCTTTTTTCAATCTGCGTAATAACTTAAGACTTAAAACTACAGCCCACCCCCCGAGGGGGCCTGGGGAACTCCCACCCCACCACGCAATCTGCCTCCTCACCGAGGCTCGCACCCCGATGACCCCTCCCACGGCGGCTGTCCAAGCAGAGGCTCGAGACTTTCTCGAGGTGCCATTGTGCTAGCCGCCCCACTTCTCAGCCGTAAAGGCTAAGCTGGAGTGCACTTAACGCTCGTAATCTTGTCCAGTGACGCTGTAAAGGCCTCAGGGCCAACAGCAGCTCTCTCATCGAAAAAAAGACAAAACTAATATTATACTTATAGGCATTACCTTGAACCTGTTGTATCAGCAGTTTCTTGTGGCTCTCAAGAATATAGACTGACACAATTACTAAGCTGGCCATGTCTATCGCCGACACCACTCACATGTAGTAAAATGCCTTGGACGTATGTCCGCCTTAGTGTACGAATTATAACTTCTCATACTCAACACTACAATGACGGACTTAATACCCAAGGCATTTTTAAGAAGTCAGTGTATTATTTTTTAAATAAAATTCAATATTAGATAAGTATATTATTTTTATTTCACAAGGCAGTATAAGGAATTCTTACATTAATTATGTCTCCATCCGGCTGCAAAAACCTATTATAACGTTGTTCAACTAAGAGTTAATATAGTCTCATTTTTTTTCATTCTCTCCGTGCAAATTAACTCAGAAAGTCTGAGTTGCTTGCTGAGACAGCCACTGCTGAAATCTAGTAAAAGATGAGATTTATAAAACATGTGTAGAGAATGAAAAAATGTGACGATATATAAGCTCTTTTTTGATCAAAATTAAGATGATAGGTTTTTGCAGCAGAACAGCAATATATGCGAACTTAATAATTGATTGGACGGCATAAAATTAGGTACATCGTTGATAGTTAGAGGCTAGCTAGGTACATAAGATTCTACAAATATTTTAAATAATCTCGACTCAAATACAGTCATAAAAAACTGGGCATTTTTTGAAATACAATTTACAATTAATGCTTATTTTATTAATAAATTTTCATAGTAATTTCAAAATAGTTCGAATAAAAGTTGTTACTATTACGTAAAATTCTGTCCAAAGCTTAAAATTGTTATATATGATATAAAATGCTGCCCAGAGCACATTTTAACACTACGAGCTTCCAATATTCATTACAATATATTCACAGTGTACAGATTCTCAGTCAGACATACTTTACTCTTAATCATACTTTATTACTTTCTATATATTATATTAATATTACTTAATTATGATACAACTAACAGTAAAATAATGTGCTTTTTATCTGTAATACAAATTCGTTAATTGTGTAAAATAGAGGTAGTCTAACTAATCCTTTAAAGATAAAAGATCCTCTGGCACATAAAATTATTACAAAACTATAACTACAATAGAAATGTTAAGTCTTAACTGAGATAGTTACGTTAACTTTTAGGCACAAGCGTTAAATATTCTATCAAATAGCTGAAGTACCAGATAGATAAAGTTGTTGAATTACCTGCCTTAAATATATGGTAAAAAAAAGTTTTAATAACTAAAAAAAATAAACGAATTATAAAATTACTATAATATAGATGCCGCTGTGTGTAACTGTGTTATAGTTAATTGTAAACCAGGAATGGCTTAAATTACAGTAAAGGTGCACAAATAAGTAACTTTTGAACGCTTGAAATATAAAACAGACGATTTAAAAGTTAAAAGACGTGTTAAGATAATATCTCTGTTTAAAACGCGTTATTACATTCTGATAAATTATTTACATCTTGTGACCGCCGGTACAAGGGTGCATTATGATGCAACATTACTAATATTGCGTCATAGCATTTGTAATACACTGTTACATTTCACACACAAACACACACACACAGATCCTACTGAACTGATGGTGAATGGTAATACAGTATAAACATAACACCTAACAAAATGTAACATATATTACACTAAGTATGTTATCATGTTATATAATATTATATAACTGCTATGAGCACCCTTAAATACGCAAACCCTTGAATCTGCTCTCTATTTGTAACCAGTATAATAAATTAAAAGACTTCCACTCATACTGAAATTTTAAATATGTATTTTCATTTCCATTTTCGCAAAATAAAGCAGTAACGTGTATTATAATATTATAAAATCACTAATCGCCTATCTTCATAATAAACAATTTAATTATTATCATGAATAATGAAGTCAAAATTGTAAACAGTATAAACGTGAAATTAAAAATTCTGTAAATCTAAATATATTACTTCAAACCTTGGATTGTCCAGAAATTCAAAACTTGAATAAATCAATAATTAGACATTAATAATGAGTGCTAAATCATTAAATAATCAACGCAAGGTTTCAGCTGTTTCATGTTACAAAGATAATATTGATCACAAAACAAAATACATGTTCGTAGCAAATGAGCATGCAACGAATCTGATATTGGTGCAAATTCTGTTGTAACAGAACCTAATTAAATTTGGACCCTCCCTATCTTTTTCTAATGTCAAACGCCAAAACGAGATAGCTACAATTTTGGTGCTGTCAGTTTCATTCAGAACGTCAAAATTAAAGGATTTAGACGCGTTTCAGAACACACGGAGTAAATATACGCAAAAACCGAACCGTTTGACAGAAACGTAGGTTGGTACTCGCTATAAATGTTTGCTATTTCTTTTTGGCGTTTGACGTTAGAAAAAGATAGGATGGGAGCAAATTTAGTTAGTTTCTGTTAGAACAGAATCGGCACCATTATAAACTATAGACATCTAAAGATTCAAGACAGATCGATTGATATACCTACTGTTCCCAATCTAATTAATCAGCATATCGTCGCTTAAATTCTAACACTGCGTAAGTCACAAGACATTATTTCAGGAGAGCAAAAAATGGTAGTAATTCTGCTGTAACACTAACTATATTTAGACTCTTCCTATCTTTTTCTAATGCCAAATGCCGAACCGAGATAGCAAACATTTTTAGCTGTTTTTTTACATTTCGCATTTTTACATTTCTGTCAAAAGGTACAAAAAAATATTGCGTTTTTGCGTATCTTTAGTCGGCATGTACCGACATCACGTCTAACTTTCTTTACTTGGACGTGTCTAAACAAAACTGACAGCGCCAAAATTGTAGCTATATAGTTTTGGCGTTTGACTTTATAAAAATATAGGAGAGTTTAAATTTAGTTCTGTTACAGCACAATTACCACCAATGTGTTTCTTTCACTAGTACATAATTATTAAATTTTATTTTTTACAAAAACATTAAAAGTACTCGTGCTGTTGGCTCTATCTAACCAAACGTTATGATCGGTCATACTATGCATCGTTTGATTCCCAATCCAATGACGTGCATAACTTAAAACGACTATTTTTTTTATTACGCGGTAATAAAACTTAAGCGACGATGTCTAACGTGGCCACTCCTAAGGACTACAGTTATGTATCTTACCATCCAACAGACACAGTGGTGCTCCGAGCATTACTGTTTAGCGGCAGATTTAAGATATCTACCACCAGTTCTGTATTTGAGTTATTTATGTTATGCTTTGGATTCATATTCCATCTCAAACCTGGCTTGCGATTCCTTTAACATCTTGCGTTTTTTTGCTTGGATATGAGCTTCGGTTAAAAATAAGGCCGCAGTTACTAAACACGCCAATGAACCTACTACACCTAAGCCAAAAGACCACCCTGTAAAATAAATATAGTTAAATATAAACATTAATGTGAGTGAACCTTGGGTTTCAAATGAAACGTACTGTATATCGATCATCAAAAATCGTAAATATATCGTAAGATTTAGAATAAAACTATGACTAACGCTGAAATATGATTGTGTATTCAAAAGTCAATAGGGCTGCGGGAATTTTCCTAGTCTATGTGATCTACGTTGGATTGGCGTTAAAATTCTCAAGCAGCTATAATGATGCATGGACATTTTATTCTCTAGTCGAAGAAATATTTATTAGATTTGGCTTCATCATCCCCAGTCCATATCGTCCCCACTACAGGGGCACGGACCTCCCTTGATCAGGAGGGGATTAGGCCGTACTCTACCGCGATGACCTAGTGCAGGTTGGTAGACTTCACATACTCATGTGAGCATGCAGTTTTCGTCACGAAGTTTCCCTTCTCCGTTAAGTACATTGATGTCTGCAATGTAGACCGTACATGAATTACATACAAAATATAATAGAATACAAATAATAACTCAGTGGTACGGGACCGAGATCGAAAACATGACCCTTCGATAGTAACCCGTGTCTAAAACCACTACACCACCAATGCACTCATCAATCAATCAAGATGACAACAAACCATTCGTTTTCATCATTATGATCGACACACGCCAAGCTTTCTAGTTTGGGGTCACTATTCATGCATTTTTAGACACCAACAAATTCAGAATGAAAATACCAAATAGGAATGTAAGTTTAATATGATCAATCAATTATAGTCCACAGTTAGATAAAGACCTTCTCCAATCTTCTCCCTAAGGTTAATAATCCTGGCTTTTGATGCCAAAGATCAACTTCCTACTCAATGTACTTCACTTTACTTAAACGTCAACCTCCCCAATGGTGAGGCCATTGGCTTTCATAGCTTTGCTCACGACATGCAGCCAGCACTATTATGACTTTCACCAACATCTATGTTGGTGAAAGTTATAATAGTGCTTTCACCAACATATGAATATGGAGGGCCCAGAGGTTGTGAAAGTCAAACACCACACCTCAATCGACTGTTCCAACTTCATCTACATGAAGCACAATTGGCCAATATTTGCTACCGTGTAGGATACGAAAAAACGTCCTTGAAATGCCTTTATGCACAGTCTCCCCCAATAAAGAGAGATATTTGTTATAAACCCACGCATGGCAGATGTTTTGGAAACTGCAATGATGTTCGTTGGATAACTATTTTATTATTTAAATTTAATAATTTATGATTAATCAAGAAATTGACTTACCTAAATAATTATTGGGATGGTCTGGCATCCAACCATCTGTGTTACCAAAACATGCAAATACAATTACTGCAATACCACCACAAACTCCTGTAATACAAAGACAATTATTATTAATTACTGGCTGGTACCCGGCGAGGTAATAATTTCGGAAATATCGTTTGAAATTTGAAATAGCCTTCTTGTTTAATTAGAAATGACAGAAAGAATAATATTTGTTTTCATGTAGACAGTGAATACATGATATTCGACATCAGTTTCTTTACAGCAAGTCTTATTCCATTACACAATCGGGATGGATTAATGTTCCTCAAGAGAAAAAATAATAATATAATAAGAGAATATGTGCGGTCGGCCGCAACGTTCTAGGACAGTATCTTGTGTAGATGACTTCATTAACGAAAATTAGCGCTTGCACTAAATATTTTCAATTTCATTTCACTCGCATCGATTGGCACCGATGATAATATTTTACAATCATGTTCACGGCTTATTTTGCATCAAGGTCACAGCCTATTCCGTAACCGCAGCTGGATGTTAGTGCCCCTTTCGTGTTTCGGAAAACAAGACAGCTATTGTAATTAGGGGTTCCAATTCGTGGTCGATGGATCGTGGGGGCTACGGTGGTGACGTCAAACGATAGTCAGTCATCAGAACCCGCTCCACATAGCCACTGAAGTAACAGCAGTGGTTGATTGAATCTGATCAATGCTAGAGGAAATAAAACTCAAAGACGAGTTCTACTTTGTATATAATTGTAAAAACCAAATTAATAGAATAATAAGAATGAAAATTATAGTTATATTAAATGGTGCAAATTATATTATTTAAGGTGACAATGAATAAAAAAAGAATATACCTTACAAAACGAAATGACAATATCAATGAGAATCCTCCTCTATTATTTTTATGCAATCGACTAATATAGTTCACGAGGTCGGAACCATGTCTGAAGTTACTACAGAATAATGAAAAATGATCACTCACCAGACCCCAACATAATAAACCCAATCGTTTTAATAATTGTAACGAATCTGTGTTGATCAGGTCCACAGCAAAGGAAGAAAATTAGGACCAATATTGTAGACACCAGAACTCCCAGCAAACATAGTGTAAAAAAGAACTGCGTGGCTATCATGAATCCTGAAAATTACGTTAAAAAAATAAGTCTATTATTATAATAATTGTATTGGTGATGTAGTGAAAACGTTTTCGCTTTCAGAGACAAAGATCGGGTAATACAATAAGATTTCCGTGGCTCCCCCACATTTAGGAAGCACATAAATATGGGGGTCTTGGTGCACTGGTCATAGGAGGAATGTTTCAGCTTATGAAAGGATGTTAGAAGATAGTTGGTCACATATCAGATAAGAGGAGAATCTGATTTAGGTCGGGATTATTTGTCAATACATACGTGTATATAGTGAGAATAGTAAAGATATTTTGTAATTAAAAGCGAGAGGCAAACAGCGTCTTGCTGATAATTCTCGTCTTAATGAAACATAATTGGACTTTGTTAAGCCCAGCACGTACACGCAACAAAATTATCATGCAAAATTACGAAACTATCTATTACCATCATCATCCCCAATCCATATTCGTCCCCACTACAGGAGCACGGACCTCCCCAGATCAAGAGGGGGATTAGACCGTAATCTACCACACTGGCCTAGAGCTAGTTGGTAGAATTCACAAACCCATGCGGGCATGCAGGTCTCAAGAAATTTTTCTTCTCCATTAAATAAATTGGTGTCTACAATGATGAATTAGAAATAACTCAGTGGTATGGGACCAGGATCGAACCTACGATCTTTCAATCGCAATAATCAAACACTGTGTATGCCACTGGTATAAAAAACGTCCTGTCCGTGTATATTTTTGTTAGTGTGCGAAAATTATCCTAGAGCCGCCAGCGCATTATACAACCAGTAAGAGGGAGACAAAACATCTCATGACGTGAACATTTCCTCCGATCGTACAACGAATGCTGATGATGATGATTATAGCAACGGGGTAATTAATTCTATCAGGACGTGAATTATGTATTCTGTTATTTAATTGTGAATAACGCCACATTATGAAAATGTCACGTACTGTTGGTAGGACCCAATTGCGGAATAGCACCACTCGTTCCTATGGATTTTTCCTAAAGATCTATTAAAGGAGTATAAATCACCTCTATGTCTGATATTGTTTGGTGAAATATACATGTTTTTGAAGACATGCTCGAGACAGGCGGGTTGCCATAATCAAATCATCATCATCGTCATATCAGCCCACAGACGTCCACAGCTGGACATAGGCCTCCTCTAATGATCGCCACACGGAGCTGCTAAGTCGATATGGTCGTGGGTCTACCCGCATTACGCTTTCCGGTTCGGGGCTACTCTAGCACTTTAACACCTCAACGTCCATCATTTCTGCGAGCTATGTGCCCCGCCCACTGCCAGTTCAGCTTTGCAATTCTTTGAGCCACGTCCGCAACTCTAGTTCTGCAGATTATCTCATTATGGATCTTGTCTCGCAGGGAAATTCCGAGCATATTTCTTTCCATTGCTCGCTGCGTGACCTTGAGCTTTGTTATGAGGCCCATAGTTAGTGGCCATGTTTCAGAACCATAGGTTATCACTGGCAATACGCACTAATTGAATACCTTAGTCTTAAGGCATTGCGGTATTTCTGATGAGAAGATGTCACGCAGTTTCCCGAACGCTGCCCAGCCGAATTGGATAATTAAATAATAATGAAATAAAATTTCTACTATATATAAAATTACCAGGGAGTAAATATCCACGTATTTTATCGTAGCCTGTTGTGAACGGGTCGTACACCCAACGACAACCCACAAAGAACCGTCTCTGGTACTGGTCGAGCGGGTCGGGTAGCGATCTGAAGCAGTGGCTCCATAACCCTAATCTAAAAGTAAAAAAGTGTTACGTGTGTTACCCTATTACAAACAAGTGTTACGTATTAACCTGCGTTTCGTCAGCCCGAAGAAATTCCCTGCTGGACATGGGTCTCTTCCGTAAAAGGAAAAGAGATTTGCCGAAATCACCACGCTTGGCAGAGATCTTGGAAATCGCACTGAATGTTGGTTGAATCGCCGACTAACGCTACTGTCCATTATCCTAGAACATTTCTCAGCACCCGTGGGAATAGAATGACGCTATTATTAAGTAGCTCCATACAACAAAGAAAACAGATGGATTTACAGCAATGGAAATATTTTTGTAGGGGAATTATTCCTAAAGTATTGAAAGCACCTGAATATATAAAATGAAAGAATACTTTCTCAAACTATGATGTCCAAAAGTTTTACATCGGTGTTCGATACAATAACTAACCGTTTAGAACGCGTTCGGATTGCTTAACATGTTAACGGTGGTTAGCTTCATTATCAGCCTTTATCCGTACACTGGACGAACGTAAGCCCCTCCCAAGTAGCTCCATTTAACCCGGCCTTCAACGTCCCGTACCCAATGTTTTCATCGTTCCATCTATCAGGTTGCCCCTCATTACATTTACTAGCGTGTGGTATTTAATCCAGTACGCAGACTAAGCTTAATTTTAAGGTCCTTTTATAGTCCCACGCAATCACCACATTTTAAAAACTGATTTGCTTCCCCATCGCCAGCGGGAAGCACCGATACATACTATATATCAATAAAGATGTAGTGTTTTCCGCAATAATTTCAGCTGCTTCAAGCATTGGATTCCGAATCATGAAGCGCAACACTGAATCTACGTGACGCTGCAACATTGCTCAATGTCCCACAACGTTTCACGCATCATTTTACGGCACAATTACGTGACGTGGGACATGTTGCAAGCTCCCACTCCAAAAACGAACGTACGTGCACCGCGTCAGTCCTGCACCATTTTTTGGGACACTAATAAATTTGATGAATTGGTCAGCGATATCGTTACCGGGAAATTCATATAGATTATCCTGCGTCAAATTCCGTAGCACGTCGCTCAGAAACAAAATTATTTATTTCTGTGTAAACAATTGATTCACGGTGAATCTTATTCGTCGCGTTTATGGGTTTAGGCGTGGGTGCTTCGGTGCACATCGACCTTATGGGATCTTTTGTGCTGCCCATGGCCCTGATCTCCTTCTATGTTATGCTAGGTTTACTGAATGCAGCTTCAATACAGCTACATATTGATCTAGCAGTGAAGAGTATAATCTTCGAGTCTGTGGTACGCTAATCCTAGAAGATCCATTGGCTTCTCAATTATAGCAGCACAACATGTGTTTCATGGTTTCAACTTCTGTCACAATTGCTACATGTCGTGCTGCTAGACAAGTTCATCCTTTGAAAATACTCATTCGTATCTAAATGGCCTGTAAACGCTCCTACAAGGCAGCGCAACATCTCGGT
>WUAW01007275.1:5559-15884 GCA_017165845.1 Thaumetopoea pityocampa | reverse complement strand
TCAGTCAACTCTGTATGAATTATGAATATTGAAAAAACGAATTTTTTGGCATCTTTTTGTAAAAAACAGCCATATTTATTTTCGATATCAAATACTAGCAATTCTCAGCCGAGAGATTCTGTTTCGCGAAAACATAAAGACTCGTACCTTTTATCCATTTATTACTTTGTCACATACACAAAATTTTTGTTCAAAAACATGTTACAAAATCTTTGTTGTTAACAGTTTCAGTCCATTTCCGAAATCATTAGAAGACAAGGTTAGGATGGCATCCAAAAACCTCGTTGAGCTGAATGGAGCGAGGCGGTACTTTACGCCGGAGCAAAGACTATTATATATAACGTAAGTCCGGCCCCACGGAGTACTGCTGTCACCTCTGGGCAGGTGCACCGGGATGCCAGCTTGGACCTTTTGACTCCAAGACGAGCTGTGAGAGTCGTCGGTGGTCCCAAACTCACAAGCGGTATCGAAGTTTAAGGGGAGATTTCACCTCCTTGTGTGTGTTCTACCGGTTTATACAATGGGATGTGTTCCGAGGAGTTGTTTGACGTGATGCCCACAGCTACTTTCTACCATCGCACCGCTCACCATCGGCTGGGAGTGCATCCTCACACATTGGAACCTCAATGGTCGCGTACAGTGCGGTTTCAGAGGAATTTCCTCCCGCGAACGCTGCGATTGTGGAATGTGCTCCCTGCTGAGGTTTACCCGAAGGATTACAATATGGGGTTCTTCATGAGGGGAGTGAGTAAATTTCTAAAGGGTCGGCAACTTGCGTGTGATACTCCTGAGGCTGCAGGCGTTCGCAGGCTGCGGTAACCTCTCATCATCAGGCGGGCCGTGAGACTGTTTACCACCGTCGTGGTCATGTCAAAAATGTCACAAAATCAACGATCTTCGTCGTTAATGGATTCAGTTGGGAAATAATTTCGAATCGGAGGTCTACATATAAATGTGTGGGTGAAGTGGAAATTTCAATATATTTTTTACTCGCTTTTACCCGCGGCTCCGCTCGCATCGATGTACTTAAATACATGTCCGAGACCGTTGAATCTCTCGGCAAGTTTTTTTTTCTGGGATTTTTATCCCACCCTATGTCCTTCTCTGTCCATACCCCTGACAGTGTGCACAATTTCATGGTGATCGGTTGAGTAGTTAAGGCGTGACAACGTAACAAACTCACATTCGCATTTATAATATTAGGATATATTAGTATTTAGTAATGTGGGCTGCGGATAGCCACTTTGCTATATCAAACGATCGTAGCAGGTGGAAGGAAGTGGTCTCTGCCTACCCCAATGGGAAAGAGGCGTGACTGTATGTATGTATGTAGTATGTACTGTGGTCTCTGCCTACCCTTGTGGGATATCGGCATGAGTGTATGTATGTATGTACTAGTATTTTGGTGGTTTGTCAGTTGTACCTTATCTTCTGATAAGGGGAGATCCGTGCCCCTGTAGTAGGGATGAATATGAACTGGGGCTGATGAGGATAGAACACTGAAACGGCTAGAGTTAAAATAGGCTGAGGGTCAGTGACATCAAATTTGAAGAGGCCCAGCAAGATTGCCACCTTCGCAGACTCTTTCCAAGACAGGTCCTCACATAAGGGTATTATCAAGTAATCGCTGAACCCAGTCTGAGGTTCAGGCTCCCAGCGCACGTTGGCTGAAGCCGAGTTGCTTTAAAAGTATTAAAACGAAATATATAAATACCATACACTATATTACATAACTATACACATGATTTAATGTTTCTCCTCCTTCTGTTCCTTGCCGTACTCCTTCTCCCACATCGCAATAAACTCCTTCTTCCTCTCCTCGCGGCGCTTGAAGTACTCGGGGTAGTGGGCCTTCTCCAGTG
This sequence comes from Thaumetopoea pityocampa, assembly GCA_017165845.1. NCBI lineage: Eukaryota > Metazoa > Arthropoda > Insecta > Lepidoptera > Notodontidae > Thaumetopoea > Thaumetopoea pityocampa. The sequence goes on along the minus strand of WUAW01007275.1, from coordinate 14,022 downwards.
GGTGCCAGTAGTCCAGCACCCAGTCCGGGGGTGTTACGACACGGGAATAGGCCACTCCACCAGGACTTGTTGCGACTGGAAATATATTTAATATCAGGTTCATATTCATGAATGCGTTCTGGAATATTCTGGGACGATCGGAATCATTTACGATTTGTTAAAGCTAAACTGGATAAACCCACGACTGTGTGGCGCCGGCATAATAATAACGTTACTCTACACCAGAGGTTCCCAAACTTTTTTTCTCATAGACCACTTTCAAAATTTAGCTGGTTCCGATGGACCCCCTGCAGCTACATTTCTACCATATTCCCAAAACTCGACAAAAAATGTGAAGATTAGATCTAACTATGGAAATTTGCGTTCGCCAACGTAGACCCCCGTCGAGTCCCCTGTGGACCCATGTGGGGGTCCACGTGGACTACTTTGGGAACTAAGACTCTATATCTTCCCGCGGATGCTATGAGGACCAGCTGAGGGTTGTACCAGGATAATGGGTAGCAACGTTATCATGTTATTCAATCAAAATCTACTGCAATCTTCAAGACTTCATCCAGGCGTGGAGATTATGGCAAATCCCTCCATGTTTCTTTAACAAGGAGGGATTTGCCATAATCTCTCCACTGCTGGATATGAACCTCCTCTTGGAGGCTCATATCCAGCAGTGGACTTCCATGGGCTGATGATGATTAAAGGTGAGTATAGCTTTGAGGGGGTGAAGCAGTCCTGTACGGGGAGTCAACTCATCACGCCAACTCGGAGTCACAGTAGAATTATAAAGCAACTACTCTTTTATAAGTATTCATAAGTACTTCAGTCATGCTGTCTCCACTAGTACTTTTCGGAAACTTCTTTCACATACACTTATGAAATATGTCTAGTGGAATATTTTCTTATATGAATGCTTCACAATTTGAGAAAAATTACAAAATAATATAAATTATTTATTATTGATGAAAACTTGTCATTTAGGGGTGTTTATACTTATTATTTACTAGGTTTTGCCTGCGGTTCCGCCTGCGTGAATGTCGGTTTTCCGCTACTTAGAAAATCCCGACACAATAATAGATTTATATAAAAAAACCACTTTTACTTGAGCTCTCGTACCTTAACAGCAGCTACTAAAACAGGGATCAAGTTGTATCTTCAACACGGTGCAGTATTTAAGTCCGAAAGTACCTTTAAGACTGTAATAGTTTGACCAAAATCCAACTGCTGGTTTTTATGTGAAGTTCGAACAGACCAACAAACATCGATGGATTTGATTTAAGAAGCTCTTAATTAGTCAATCTGAATAGATTTTTTTTTAATCTTTAATTTACAAAATTTGATATAAATAAGTCTTTATTACAGAAATTTCTTTTGAATACTTACAGTTACAAGTCAGTCTTTAAGGTCTTTTATATTAAAATAAATTCTTTAAGTAATTGAGTTAAACAATTTGGCGAGCGAAACATTCATATATAAAAAAACTTAGGAATTTTTGACTAATTTATTTAACTTACATTGTTTAGGAATAGGATGTTGAAGTGAGAAGAGTTCTTGTTCACCATCTTTCAGAAGCTGAACAGCTTTCCTCATGTCTTGCTCCTTAGCATGTTGATTAAATCTGTCTCGGAGGAGCACCGCTTGGTATCGGTACACATGGCTGAAATTATGTTTGGATTTACTATTAATTAATATGAAAATACACTGTAATCAATTACTTATCTACTAACTCATAGTAACAAATGTATGTATGAAACTGTAATAAATGTATTAATGAAAGAATAATAAGACTAGGTGAACTAAATGCGGACTCAATGAGCAACATTGTTTTATAATGGCACCAGTCACTACAGCCAAATCAGTTTGGAGACGTTTCTGCATTTGTAGTAGTGTATGGTCAACAGATAAATAAATAAACAAATGCTTTTTTGTTTTTATTATTTTTACAGGTACTTCTATACTATTATAAAATTTCGAATTTTCAAAAATCAAAGATATTTAAAAACAAACTTCTCAGATCAACAAATTAAGTGCTTCTGAAAACAAATCCATCAATGTTTGTTTGTTTATTCGGACTTGTTTATTTTTTCTTCCAGCGGGTAGATTTTGGATAAACTATTACAGTCTAACTAATAAAGGTACTATTTTGACTTAAATACTGCAACATGTTCCATCAATATCGGTCCAGTAGAATTGAAGACTTAGCTTGATCCTTATTTTAGAAGCCACCATTAAAGTATGAGAGGTCAAGTAAAAGTGGTTCTTAGGCTTATTATATAAATTGTGTCAGGATTTCCCATGTAGCTGAAAACCGACATTCACATAGGTGGAGCTGCAGGCAAAAGCTAGTAATATTATACATATTAAACATAACTTAATACATATAACTTCTAATGCTACTTATAAGTGACTAATGTCAGTGAGAGGCACGTTGGCTTACTGGTTTATTCCGTTTTTAGTCATTGCGTGTATAAACAGTACTACAAATGCAAATACATCTCCAAGCTGATGTGTTATCTGGATAGCTAGTGCCTGTAGTGTAGTGTAGAACCTATCCAATGTCATAGTATACTGTTCGCTTTTTATCTACTGATAACATTTTTTTTGTAGTACATTATTTTCACATATATTCAACAATTTGATTAGAGTATGCCAATAAAGGAAGCAAGCTACTTCTTAGGATTTGTGTACAAATATCGAGATTACAAAATGAAAAATTATTTTTATCAAAATAAAACATAACCTGTGTCCCTCAAGAATAGAGTAGCTTTCTATTAGTAAAAGAATATCAAAATCGGTTCATTGTTTCCAGAGATCGTCCTGTATATAAACAAATTTTACATATTATATTTTTAGATGTGTTAGTCAAGTAAACGGTTTGAGATAAAATTGGTAAATTTGAAGTTCTTCCTCTTCTTCTTTCTTGGTTTATGGTCTTTGACCAAACTGGTACAATTTTGCCAGTATTCATTATGAAAGTATCATAAATTTAGGGGGTGGTGATCAGTGAAGATAAAGAATTTTGGTATCGGAAAGACAGAAGGTCATTCAATGGAAAGTCCTGTGACCAGAATAAAAATATGAAAACAAAGGATGCAACAATACATAAAGAATTTTGAAGTTACAGGCCCTTGAGCCAATTTGAGAAAAAATATTAGGAAATCTACCTATCTTATTAAGTACTAGCTTTTGCTCGCGGCTTCACCAGCGTAAATATCGGTTTTCCGCTACATGGAATCCCGACAACTACAAATTTATATAAAAATACATACATACATGGATGCACTTCATAGGTTTCTTATTAAATTATACTAACAAATCGAATTGTGTTCTTATTATTAACTAGCTTTTCTCTGCGGTTCCACCCGCGTGAATGTTGGTTTTCAGCTACGTATGAAATCCCGAAATAATCATAATTATATAAAAAGCCATGGAACCACTTACTTGACCCCTCGTACCTTAACGGCGGCTACTATACAGGGATCAAGCTGTATATTCAATTCTACTGGACTGATTTTGATGAAACATGCCGCATTATTTAAGTCGGAATAATACCTATAAGACTGTAATAGTTTAACCAAAATCTATTAGCTGGTTTTTGCGAGAAGCCCAAACAAACAAACATCGATGGATTTGGCTTTAGAAGCCCTTAATTAGTCAATCTGAGTAGTTTGTTTTTAAATATCTTCGATTTTTGAAAATTTGACATTTAACAATTTTATAAAAATAATAATAGATAAATAGATTTCTGTTTTCTATATCACTTGCACAAATGAAAGATAAACACAATACAAACTCAAGACTATATATAAATATAAAGAAAGAAACCTGGTGTTAAAATTTATAATGTAAAAAATAGGATAGTTATGAAAAGTTCTTCATTTGTGTTTATATCTGCAAAAACGAAAAAAATATTGTGATCGACTTCAGCAAGAATTACGTAACATAAAAAACAAAAGCAAGAGGATTTCGTAGGTCATAGGATATTTCGTAACATACCGTCTATCGTAAAACGCCTCTAAATTGCGTAAAGCCCTTTTATAAAGGCTGCAAACTTTTTGTGCGTGCGTTTTTATTCCGAGAGGTAAATTCGACATTTTTGTTTTCAAGCAATTGCAACCACAGATCACAAATTTCAGTATATAAAAGGTACTCTGTGATCACGAATTGAAGTACAACCACAGATGATATATATACGTAGTAGTCTGTTTCGTCCATACAGACAGGCGAAGTAACAAAGCTATACTGCCAAATCTTGAGTAGTTATATTATTTTCATAGGTCGATAAAATGCTGGTGTATCTCATTTTATCGCTTGTTGGAAGTTTTGACGCTAATCCGATGAATACCACAGTGACTGAGCGTGAGTTTCTGCAGACCTTGAAAATTGAAAAGAAAAACCTGTCTTGAAAAATACGGTCAGTTTACGATGTTAGTCACAGTTTTATTTCAATATTTCAATATTGTTCACGATTATTGACGATTAATACACAAAACAACACCAAATTTATATATTAAACATCACAATAAACTAATATAAAATGTTATAAAAAACTTCAAGTGACGCTTCACTCGAGTTGCCGCCAAAAACCCCTCTGATATATATACGAATATAATAGCGGGACAAGCTAGAACCAATTATTATACTTGGTCTGAGTTTATCAGGTATTCCATTTTTTATTATTAAACAATTTCACGGCTCTGGTTGCTTTGTCCTTTTGACCCTTTTTTTTCATTTATGTCAGTTTATTGCCAGCTTCAAAAAGCTTATTATAATTACTTGCCACAGTTTAAAATTCACTAATGTTTCAATATAATTTTAAGGTATAAAAAAGGTATACTCTAAGAAAATAATTAGTTATTCATTACTTTGTGCAAAGACAAATTTTTGCTCGCGGCTTTAATCGTGTGGACAATACGTTTATGCTATACTACAGGAACATGTAATTGCGAAATTCTATTACACGAGAGTATTATTTTCAAAATAATTCCATTAATAATACATGTAGGCATAACGTACATATATGCAAGCATGTACCGAATGCTCAACCTCTCTGAATATTTCATAATAGGGTAAGAATTGTGTGCAGGTCCAGCGAACAATAAAACATGCCTTGAACCACGGATGTCGGAGATTCACAACTGATACAAGGCCACGCGCATGTCTCTGCATGCAATCTCGATTGCATGTAAATGCATCCATTAAAGATGGCGCTAGAAAAATATAATAATATTGTATGTACAAGGCACAGTAGTTACTTCTATCTATTACTATTATAAAATTGTTAAATGTCAAATTTTGAAAAATCAAAGATATTTAAAAACAAACTACTCAGTTCGACTTCTGAAACCAAATCCGTCGATGTTTGTTTGTTTGTTTGTTCTGGCTTCACGTAGAAACCGGTAAGTAGATTTTGGTTAAACTGTTACAGTTTTACATGCACGATTCCGGCTTAAATTCTGCGGTATATTTCATCAAAATAGGTGCAGTAGAATTGAAAATTCGGTTTAATCCCTGTTTTAGTAGCCACCGTTAAGGTACGAGAGCTCAAGTAAAAGTAGTTCTAAGGTTTTTTATATATATGATTGTTCGGGATTTCCTATGTAGCGGAAAGCCGAAATTCAAGCGGGCGGAGCCACGAGCAAAAGCTAGTAAATACATTAAATTATATTTTATAAAATCAACACATCACATCTGAGAAGCAATTAAATTAGGTATTAATAACAGTACAATGTTTCCGTGAATTAATTTTTTCGTTTTTATTTCTTTGTACGTAAATATTAGTACAATCACGCCTTTTTCCCTGGTTTTCCGGCGGGGAATTGAACCCCGGTCTCCCGCGAGATCGGCGGAGGTACTGAATACTATACCACCGAAAAAATTGGGTAGACAGAGACCACTTCTTTCCACTTGCTACGATCGTTTAATATAGCAAAGTGGCTATCCGTGGTCAACTTTTCGCGCCCAAGGGAAAGGAGACGTGTTGGGTGGCGAACCACGACGCCATTTTATAAGGTTCAAAAGTTTTAGAGTTCCTCATTGCGTTCCCACTGAAAGGTATGAGGTGAGCAAGGAATGTGGAATTTAGAAAGAGGACTATAGGATATAAGATACTACTATCTCGGAAGGAGTAGGGACAGTACACACAGACAGTACACAGAGACAGTAGTAGCTCGGGAGGCCCGGGTCGCTTACTCGTATACTTAAGTGTATTTGCCGGACAGGCTAAAAGAATAAGTAGGTACTCCCTGACCTAATAATTAATGGCTTAATAATGAATATAATAAATTAATAATTTATTTATGTTCACCCTTTATTCCGTACTAACTCAAGATTTGTTGTTCTTATAGAAGGTGTGGCTAAGTCGGGTCTGACGTTATCACATCTCATTAAAACACCAGCCGATATTCAACATTTTGAAGGTGTGTATTCCGAAACATTAGGTATCGATGTTCGGCTTGGTTAGCCGAATAGAACATATCACCTGACGGTTAGATATTTAAATCGATCAATGTTAGCTTTATAGAACGGTTAACAATCATACAATTCTATTAAAATGCAATCAACAAAAACACCGCAGCTGTAATCGAGGTCAAAGAAAGTTAGGGAAACCGACACGGCGAGATGACCAATCGCTGAGAACCGGTTGCGGCGCCCAACCAATCAGAGAAATTGCGCCATTTTAAAATATGGAACAGATAAATAGCTTGCGCGACTAAAATAAGGTTCTTTATAGTGTACCTAAAATTTATAAATGTTGTTGCTGTTGTTTCTTCAAAAATAATGTTTCACCGTATATGTTAAGTGAATGTTTTACAATACTGGGTCAGTTGGTTTTACTTCAGTGTTATAACAGCACTCGGAGTGGTGGCCACGATCATCGGGCTTCTGTTAGAGCTAGGTATTATTAAATAGTTGTGCAAATTTTAGTGAATCAGTCCTAAAATCAATTAAAAGTGCAAATACAGTTATTTTATTTCTGTTGGAATTTATAGGATTCTTTTAAAGGTAAGCTTTTTTATTTATGGATAATAAATTATAATATAATTATTGTACAAATAACTGTATATAAATAATTTAAAATTGGGCTAACGAAAATTTCTTAATAATTTAAATATCGAATCATACGTTTGAAAGTTTTTAAATAATTAAGTATAGTAATTGTTTTTTTATATATAAAATCTTATAAATTATTTTACAAGAAATTAAAAGATTAAAAAATAAAAGATTAAAATGTTACTGATCCAAAATAGACTTATAAGAAAAATAGACACTCCTGTAAAAGTTACATTTATACACGTGGGCGATGACGTACTGCTTTGTGGATGGATGGAGACGCACTACTAGGAGATTTATTAGATGTAGCCTGCAATAAGAGGACAGAACGTATCCCTTTTAAATTGCAAATTATAAAATAATTAATTTTTTAATCATATTAATTACACAATTGTAAGTCATTAAAAAAGATATTAATGTGATGAAACATTGAAATCACCATACCTATACTATATATTATTATAAAATTGTTTAATGTCAAATTTTATAAATCAAAGATATTTAAAAAAACTACTCAGGTCGACTAATTAAAGGCTTTTGAAACCAAATCCGTAGACATTTGTTTGTTTGTTCGAACTTCACGCAAAAACCAGCTAGTAGATTTTGCTCAAATTATTACCCACTTAAAAGTACCTATTATTCTGACTTAAATACTGCGGCATGTTTTATCAAAATCAGTCCAGTAAAATTGAAGATACAGCTTGATTCCTATTTTAGTAATCGCTGTTAAAGCAGGAGAGCTCAAATAAAAGTGGTTCTTGGCTTTTTATAAAAAAATATATGATTATTTCGGGATTTCATAAGTAGCGGAAAAGCGACATTCACGCGAGTGGAGCCGCGGACAAAAGCTACTTAATAATAAGACTGCAAATTGATTCATTAGTAAAATTTAATAAGAAACCTATTAGGTGCATCCATGTATGTAAATAAATATTTCATTGTATTTCTTAAGCTGCCTACAAAATTAATTACCATAAAATAATTTCACACCCTAGTTGATAAAATAAATGAAATAGATATTGTAAAAATATACAGCTGACGTCATTTTTAACGCCATTCGAAATAATGAGATTTCGCCATATTTCGAGTGCCTGTTTCATCTGAAACCTACCAATTGGAATTACTTTAAAAAAACAAGATGATTTTACATTGACATTGTAAAAGCAAAAAATTAAGGTTTACCAGTTACAAGGCCAGTTACACATACATAAATACATACATACACTTATCCCATAAGGGTAGGCAGAGACCATAGTACATACTACGTACATACATACAGTCACTCCTCTTTCCCATTGTGGTAGGCAGAGACCATTTCCTTCCACCTGCTACGATCGTTTGATGTAGCAAAGTGGCTATCCGCAGCCGACATTTCGTCTCCGCGGGCAATGAGACGTGTCGGGTAGCGAACCACGACGC
>WUAW01007271.1:35656-46122 GCA_017165845.1 Thaumetopoea pityocampa | reverse complement strand
ATCCCCACACGGCACAACAACTTTGTGTAAGCCCTAGGACCAATGTATAAACCACAAATTGTTGTTCTGAGTCTGGGTGTTTTGTGTTACAGTTATTTGAATCTTTGTAAAGTCCCCGCGATAGAGGAATTAATCCTAAGGCGGGAGTTGTCTTTAAAAAAAAACCTCGTGATAGCTCATTGATGTAATTCGTTAATGTGATAGTTAGATATCTTCCTTAATCTATACTATTATAAAATTGTTAAATGTCACTTTTGTAAATCGAAGATATTTAAAAAATCTCAAATCGACTGAATAAAAGCTTCTGAAACCAAATCTGTCGATTTTTGTTTATTCAAACTTCGCGCATAAAGCAGTTGGTAGATTTTGATCAAACCATTGCAGTTTTAAAAATACTATTGCAATTTAAATACTGCGGCGTTTCATCAAAATCGGTCAAAGAGAAATGAAGATATAACCTGATCTCTGTTTTAGTAACATCTGTTAAGGCACGAGAGCTAAAGTAAAAAGAGTTTTTAGGGTATTTATATAAATGTATGATTATTTCGGGATTTTTTATATATACACATAGCGTACACCCGACATTTACGATTTAATGTAAATCAAAAATTGTAGGTAAGTAGAGCTTTTTGGTCTTGCCCTGTTTGTTATTTAGGTATTTGCCGTTCCACTGCACTATAGTTTCCTGCCGTATCTCCCATTTGACAAAGGAGACTGGGCATCCGTCGTAATCGGGGGCCACTTTTGTTTGCTTTGCTGCAGCCTTAGCCAAAAATCTGCTCTTTCGTTTCCCAGAACCCAAGCATGTGATTTATCCAGAACAACCTGACGGTGCAACCCTTCCCATTAACTTTGTCATACTTTCGCGTATGTCAAACGCAAGGGGATGCAACGCTTCGGTGTTCTGTATCAGCTCCAAGGCCGATCTCGAATCGCTTAGCACCACCGCCCGGATTTATCTTCCACCAAGCAAATATAGTAATGCGTGGTAAATAGTACAAAGTTCTGCCTGGAAGACGGTGAAAAAAAATGCGAGTTTCAGCCTTTTTCGTAGTTGTTTCGGCTCCATCTTTCCAGCACGTAAAGGCCGCCTCCACAGCGTCATTAATTTTGCTACCGTCCGTGAAAATTACAGTCTCTGGTATCTGATGTTGTTGAATCGTGGCAGGCGTCCTATCTGTGAGACACTCAAAGTTGAAGTCAGTCTCTTGGGCTGGATGGGGAGCCTCGAAAAAGCAGACACGTTGTTCAATTTCTCTGTCCAGGAAACTTGCCATTAGCTTTCCTGTCTTCGCTTCGTACAGCTGACTCGCTTTTATAACCCTCAGATTCAAGGGGATCAGCCTGGCTAGTACGAGTGCTGCTTTGAGAGAAACAGTCCAGTGAGTTTTGGCCAATTTTTGACTCGATTCGATGTTTTAACACGACTGGTATCAATCGACGACGAAACTTATTGTTTTAGTTGTTTTTTATTATGATATTTTCATAACGGATACTGGCTGAATTGTACCAAATTGTCAAACGCGGTCAAACGCCACAAACTAAGAAGAATAAGAAGTTTCATTTGTTTCATTTTTCAGTATATAAAAACAGTACTCTGTGGTCGAATTATATTGGCCTTAATACGACTGTAATTTTGGATTAAACTAATATTTAATAATGTTAGTAACCAGAGAGTAATTTTCCATGAATTATTAAAACAAGGCACTATATTATTATTGTAATTTGTGTGTACCCGTTTATGTCTTAGCAGAATCAGCATTATTAATCGTAACAAAATGATGAATTTTCGACGTCTTTACCATATTTCTTGCATTAATTTTAGTATGAAAAAGTCTGGAATGAAATTATGCAAATTATTGAATCCTAAAATTCAAAAGTAAGTTACGTTGTATCTATTTTTACTAAGTTTCCACAGAAAATAAAAATGTAAACATTTTTTTGTTTATTTATGTTCAGGCAGTGGTTTCCTACGCCAAGCTTAGATAGTGATGCGTTGCCCAGTTTAAAGAGTCTAACTAAAGTTAAGAATGAGCCTGGCAAGCGTGGCCTTCGTAGAACAGCCATGTTGAATAAGATGTTCATGAAACAAATCACAGATATAATGTCTACTGGTACAGTCTCAATGGATATTGTTGGAAGAGGCATAGAGATCTCAAAAGTATGATAAGTATTCAAGTAATATTCAGTGATAGATAAATCATTAGTGATAGAATAATCATACCAAAATAGTTTAATATTATGCTCCCTCTGATATCATCACGATTATCCTGAAGACTATCCATTGCTAAATATAGCTCTCCCCCAATCAACCATTTTTTATTCAGTTTACATTTTTCCACCCAATTTTTTCTTAGGTAATTCTTCAGATTAGGTTCTCAGAGGCTTATTGACTTGAAATATATTTTAATCCATAGAGGACCCATCGCTATAGTAAATGTTAAGAGTCTCATTTAGGGCAATTCACACTTGTTTATTACTATTTATTTTATTTTCTATAATAATCTAACACACTCCTCCTTGCTCTGCTCATCATTGCATCTATTTTTGGCCATTTATTGTGTTATTTTGTCCTGAATGAAGATTTTTACACCCACCACTATAGTAAAATCATAAGTGCTAAAATATATATGGCAGTTTTCATTACAATGTGATGGAAGCTGCCTGTGGGTATGGATCTCCCCTTATCAGGAGGGGGATTAGGTTGTATACTACCACACTGGCCTAGTACGAGTTGGTAGACTTAACACAGACATGCAGGTTCATGAACTTTCGCTTCTCTGTTGAGTTATAATTTAGTATAATTGTTTCATATTTTACATGTTTCCCCACTAACTCCTTGGCACCAAAATGTGTTTGAAAGACTTGGATTTACTAAATGCACTCATAATAATAATACTAACTTCATAAGGATTCAAAAAGTATATCTTTATTTGTTCTGTTCAAGTTGATTTTGTGTTGAGAGGATTTTTTATATTATCTTAGTTTGGCAGACATCTTGGAGGTCACACATGTTGGTTGAATCTGAGAATAATGCTGCTCCCCATGACCCCATGATACTATTATTGGGCTAGTGCCAAGCAGCAGTCTTGTATCTATACTATTATAAAATTGTTAAATGTCAAATTATCAAAGTCAAAAATGTTTAAAACCAAAGTACTCAGATTTATTATTTCAGGGCTTCTGAAACCGAATCTGTCGTTGTTTGTTCGGGCTTTACGCCAAAACCAGCGGGTAGATTTTGATTAAACTTACAGTCTTAAAGGTACTATTCCGTCTTAATTAATGTGGCATGTTTCATCAAAATCAGTCCAGTAGAAATGAAGATACAGCTTGATCCCTGTTGAAGTAGCCGCCGCTTAGGTACGAGAGGTCAAGTAAAAGTGGTTCTTAGAATTTCTATATAAATCTATGATTGTCTCGGGATCTACCATGTAGCGGAAAGACGACATTCACGCGGGCGGAGCTGTGGGCATAAGCTAGTACTTATATATTTAAATATAAGTATAAATTGTATTTTTTTTGCAAACAGCTCTAAGGTTTGGATACATTTTTTATTTAGAATATCTAAATAACTCTAAGTTTATTTAAATAGGTATAATTTTTTTTTAATTATTGAGGAAATGTGGGGGTTACCAACTATGGGGTACCACGTAGTGGTGAGCCTTGAATAAAGAATGGTTTTTTACTGTTTCCTTAACATGAACACGTAGACTACTTCACTATTTCTTTAATGTGAATGCATATACTACAGGGTGGCGCAATAGAACGTGCATATTGCATCATCTCTTTTTGCGGGGTAGAAATCGCGCGGGCGGTGGGGGGGGGCTTACTACCGTTGGGTGGGTGCGCTCATGGAGTTTTATTAGGCAATGAGACAATGAGTCACTTCGACGGGATGCGTTGCGCTATTTACGAGAATCGTTCATACATTGTTACTAGGCGACTATATTGTTCTGAATACGGACTATGGGGAATTAGTGAAGCTCCGAGTGCTAATTTAATTAAAATATGGGTAAAGTGTTTTGAAGAGACTGGTTCAACGTTTAAACCACAAGCAAAAGGTCGTCCTAGAACATCTAGGACCGAAGACAATATTGAGACAATTGTGCAGTCTGTACGAGAACATCCACGTTTGTCTACTTGCAAGAGATCGCCTGTCTGACACTTATCGCGACAAAGTTTGCAACGAATTTTAAACTTGGATCTTAAATTGCATACATACAAGCTGCAATTAACACAAGAATTGAAAGAGTGTGACTTCAGAGAAAGGCTCACATTCGCTGATGAAATGCTTAATCGATTTTTCAATTTTGACAATATCCTTTTCTCAGATGAGGCCCATTTCCATATCAATGGGTCCGTAAATCGTCAAAATTGTCGTTACTGGAACAGTGAGAATCCTAAACTCAAACACCAGAAACCACTGCATAGTTCTAAAGTGACAGTATGGGCAGCAATCTAGGGCAGAGGAATAATTGGTCCTTTTTTCTTTGAACATGCGCCGGGGTAAAACGTGCGATGTTGGAAGGTTATTTCGCTCTAGAAACTTCAAGAATTGTGAATTCTAGAACTTGGTTTCAACAAGATGGAGCTACCAGTCACACGTCAAATGACTCCATGGTGGTTGTGAAACAGATGTTCCCAGGCAGACTTATTTCGAAAAGGGGTGATATCCCATGGGCCCCTCGTAGTCCAGATTTGACGCCTCCTGACTTTTTTTTGTGGGGCTACCTCAAACACAAAGTCTAAAGTAAATAATCCGAGAAACATCGACCAACTCAAGGAGAATATCCGTGGTGAAATGGCAGCAATTACACCAGCATTACTGAAGAAAGTTTTCAATAATTTCCGTCGTTCGCGGTTAGAGGAGTGCCCTCGTAAAGAGGGTCATCGTTTAGATGATGTTATTTTTAAAAAATAAACTTCACTTATTACTTAACAATTCCCCAATTTTATTTTAACTATACCTATTGTATTTATTCTTTAAACTGTTTTTTAAATATGCACGTTCTATTGCGCCACCCTCTAGTTTACTGTTCACTGATAAACTCGTTTACAATGAAGGAATGCTTATGTTGATTGTTTCGAGGAGTGAGACCCGAACACGGCCGAATATACGAACGTAAACAATTTGGGCGAATTGTTTACGTTCATGACGTGAACTAGTTTAAATTTGGATTATTTTATAAACTAGTTTATCATTGATGATAAATGGTTTCCTTGCATCGACTAAAATCATCAACAACCCACCACTGGTACCAGTAGGCTGTAATATTATGTGTTGTTGAGTAGCTAATATTGATAACATGATGGATGCACTATATCTTCTCCTGCGAGAAGTTATCGCATATCCACAGCTAACTCAAAAGACATCGAGTGAAGCGCTGTCGTTCGATTCATCATCCCCGGTCCATTTTTGTCCTGACAACAGGGCCACGGACCTCCTCTGATCAGGAGGGGGATTGGGCCGTAGTCTACCGCGCTGGCCTAGTGCGGGTTGGTAGACTTCACACACCCATGCGAGCATGCAGGTTTCTTCACGAATTCGCTCGATTACTATGTAATAATTAATAACAAAAATCAGTTAAAATAAATACTGTTGTCTTGGGACTTGTTCAAATAAAGTTCAAGATTTAAAGATGTGTGATGATTGAATTTCTGTCTGATGTATTTATATAGTTAAAGGATTACAGTCAGTTGATCATTGGCAAATGTTCAATTTGGCAATGTTTAATAATATTCTATAATTTTAAAATTGTCCCATTAACACGATGACGACGTTGTTGATATAGGCGAGTTACGCTTGGACTTGTAATACTGTGTAATAATTATGTAAAGTTGGTACGAGTTCTTCATCACCTTCAGCTTATGCCTTTCTTTCTTTCTTTCTTAACTTATGGTGTTTGACTGATTTAGTTCAGTTCTGCCCATCTCCATTCATCATCCCCAGTTCATATCGTCCCCGCTTCAGGGGCACGGACCTCCCCTGATCAGGAGAGGGATCTCCATTGTGGAAATATATTAAAATTAGGGTTGTAATTTTTCCGCCCGGCCTATTGTATGCTAATATTGATGGTAATTCTGATGTAACCCAACATAACTTAGATTCTCCCTATCTTTTTCTAATGCTAAACGCCAAAACGAGATAGCAATCATTTTAGCCGGTACCAACCCGCCTTTCTGTCAAAACGTACAAAAAATTTGTTGCGTTTTTGCGTATCTTTAGTCGGCACGTTCCGAGGTCACGTTTAAATTTCTGAATGTTGCGTGTCTATACAAAACTGACAGCATCAAAATTGCAGCTATCTGGTTATGGCGTTTGGCATTAGAAAAAGATAGGGAGAGCCTAAATTTAGTTAAGTTCTGTTACCGCAGAATTACCAACATTATAAGCCGCCCGATTCTCGCGCTGCGGCTGGCGTACGCATGTCGCGCTAAACGATACGACACGCACGGGTGTACTAGTGATGAAGTCTTATCTTCTACGGTCAGAACGAGTTTCAGTGTGTCGAGTCAGCCTATCAATACCTCCTCCAATAGAAACCGGATGGTTTCATGAAAACGGATGTTTTCATGTATTTTATATCTAATCTCCTACACACGATGGCTAAAACATGAAAGAAGAGAGTCGAGTTACTATGGTGCTATACGACACGCATGGGTGTACTAGTGATGAAGTCTTATCTTCTACGGTCAGAACGAATTTCAGTGTGTCGAGTCAGCCTTTCAATACCTCCTCCAATAGAAACCATCCATTTTCATGTATTTTATATCTTATATCCTACACACGATGGCTAAAACATGAAAGAAGAGAGTCAAGGTACTATGGTGCTATTTGTTGCACACAGGTGAATATTTCGACAGATGGCACCACACAATGCACGAACATAAAACGTCTCGTATGTAAACACGACAATTTTTTTGCTTATGATTTTGATGTATTTTATGAAAAAGTTATTTAAATAAAGCAACGTGAATATTTACTGCGCGTTTTAATACCTGCCCGAACTTGACATTCTACAATCATTAACGCTAATAGAAACGAAAATAATGTATTGGAATGACATTTCTAATCGATAAGTCACGGGTGACTGCGATTAAAAATGTCATTCCAATACGTTTATTTCGTTCCATTGTAGAGTCATCTTATCTGGGGGGTTGTCGTCCACAGTGACGCTCGGCCGTCGGGCGGCTTCATTCGCAACGGGTTAATATGTATAACTAACTTCTAAGGCTACTTATAAGTGATTGATGCGAGACCGCGTGGTAGATGGCGCGAACTGGTTTATTCCGGTTTTAGTCACTTTGTGTACAAACGCTACTACAAACTTAAAAATGTATCCAAGTTGATTTATCTATGACTCACGTAACTGTTCCGGAAATATTATAAATCAGGGATAATATCCGTAAACCTTTGGTTTTAGGTCCACGTCACTCCCGACTTTCAGACGCTGAATGTGTTCTGGATATGCAAAGGCAACGCGTCCGACGTTGAGACCGAGCGCGTGCTGAGTAAAGCGGCGGGCGCACTGCGCCACGAGCTGTCCACGCTGCGCGTTATGGGGGAGATTCCTTATATCGTATTCGTTAAAGGTTTGTATTGTCGCGAAAATATATATAAATATACATATATATCCACATTGGTACCCCATAGCAGAGAGTCACCTCTCGCCTCATTCACATCTATACATCTTTTCATACACTTTCGTTGCATAAGGGTGCTAAAAAATTGACTTTTTGGTAACAAGTTGTTGATTTGATCAAGGTAGTTATGCTTTTCCGACACTTCTATTCACATTTGCCCGGTATATTCGTTTCGTCAATCGAATCTCACTCATACTTTCTAAACGACCAAACCATTGGAGCATATCTTACTCGATCCTTGTCATCGCATCGTACTTCAACGTACACCGATCCCTTATCACGCTATTCCTCCACCGATCACTCAAGGTGACTCCACAGACACATTTATTAAAAGTTGATATTAGAAATTGTAATAATATTAATTTGTAATATTCAGTGTGTGGCGCCGGCATAATAATAGCGTCACTCCATCTCCCGTGGATGCCGTGAGACCCAGCTGAGGGATGCGCCAGGATAATGGGCAGCGGCGTTATCCTGTTATTCAATCAAAATGTACTGCGATCTCTAATATACTTGCCAAGCGTGGAGGTTATGGCAAATCCCTACTGTTTAAGGAGGAGCCTCATATCCAGCAGTGGACTTCCATAGGCTGATGATACTGTTTCACTTTGCAGATAAGCAAGAATCCGAAGTTGTGGAGCTAGACCGTCGCCTGGCCCAGGCCGACTACGGCGAGGACTACACGCCAACGGAACTTGGACATTTGCTCAAGTCCGAGTTTGTTTCAAATACAAAGTTGTCGCCTGAAGTGAAGGTACTTATCGTACTTGATATACATTATAATATTTATTTCGTCATCCCCAATCCATATTTGTCCCCACTACAGGGCCACGGACCTCTCCTAATCAGGAGGGGAATTAGGCCGTAGTCTATCGCGCTGGCCTAGTAAGGCTTGGTAGACTTGACACGCCCATACGGGCGTGCAGGTTTCTTCACGAAATTTTATTTCTTCATTGAGTACATTGGTGTCTACAATATCATATACAGTATCAATACACTAGAACACACTGTGCAATCAGAAAGTGTTCACAGAAACTCTCAAGGATCTCATAAAACTGCTGCTTTTAGGGGGTAGCTTCCAGCTTCCGTTACGCGGCTTCCACGTGGTGGAACAGCCTTCCACCACCGATAAGGAATGCTTCAACGATAGGCTTGTTTAAAATATGTCTGCGGCAGCACCTGACTAGTGAACAGAAACGTTGGGGTAACGCGAAGGCGGACATCCATCATTTAAGGTGCTGCCTAGTTCAGCAGAATTAATGTGTCGCCGCTTCATGACATGATACATTTTGTTCTTTTTTTTTAACTCTTAAGTCGATCTCCTACACTTATTTTTTTCCTTATTCCTTTTATTCCCTCATCTTAATTAAACAATAAATATTTGATATTTTACATATATTCATTATCTATTATATAGTGTAAGACGCCTCCGCCACCTTCCTATTTGCTATTTGTTATCATATACAATATATGTATCTACAAATATCATTCATACATTTTAGAGGTACATATCAGAGCACATATTAAATACAAGGATATATAGTACGCTCGATGTATGAACGGCACGACCAGGGTCCAGCAGAATATCAGCGTCTGGCGTACGGCCTGGCATCATGCTGAGCGGGGTTCCCATTTGATACAGTTATATTTTTTGTTTTCTCTCTTTCTGTATCTTTATTTTAGCTGAGTTAAATAAACGTTTTCTTTCTTTCCTTCTATAATATAGACCCTACATGAATTAGTAATAACTCAGTGGTACGGGACCGGTCGAACCCGCGACCTTTCGATCGTAAGTCGTGTCTATAACCACTCCATCACCGATGTACTTATTTACTTTTATGTAATATATTTATTTACCAACTCGCACTAGGCCAATGTGGTAGACTACAGCCTAATTGGGTACAACCATTCCTGCTCATCACACAAAGTTTGTCCCTACCAGGATTCGAACCCGGGACTCATTGACACAGAAAGTAGGGTCACGCCACTGTACCAATCAGTCGTCAATATATTGTGGTTTAACTTTTTTTTACATAATGTTTCAGGCAAAAATAAGACAATTAGAGGAACTGATACCCGTAGATGAGGAGCCAATACCGGACATGACTCACAACATATACGGGTTGGACCACGCCAAGATCATGAACAGGCTTTTAGCGAGTCGGAAGAAGACCAGAGACGCTTGGAGTCAGTTGAGTGCGAACCCTGGCCTTATCTCGTACAGAGCGTTTGACAACCAGTCTCCGGGCGACGACATCAGCACTCAGAGGAAGGAGCTAACCGACTTCTTACTGAAGAGACAGGTTCGCAAATATCACCATCCAATTTGTTATATTTCATTCACCATAGTTCATATCTCATCCCTTTTGACGCAGATAACATTCTCATATCGTACTAGTTACCGTGTTTGACTCCTGACTAAATCTCTCGTGGAGTCTACCATCGATATATTTCAGGGGCTTCGGCATCCACTGAGTATAATTAACGGATTGGTGTCTTCGAGTATGTCTCAGTGATGAGGAACTTGGGACATTGGGTGAGGTCTACCTACCTTTACCAAATAAATAACCCGTTTCCAAAAGTCAAGTATATAGTGCCATAAAAAATATAAATAGTACAAAAAAAGTACAAAAAGATGGATGAATCTGGATGAGCCTAAAGAAGCGTGTTAGGATCTTACCAAATATGTTATCTTGTTAGTATGTACCAAACTGTAGTCTCTGCCCGCCGCCATGTTATACCATCGTGTGTACTAGGCATGCCTTTTAAATTCTGTCGTTTCCATATTTCCCGGCAATTTTGAATTTGGAACTGTTCTA
>WUAW01007267.1:712-13691 GCA_017165845.1 Thaumetopoea pityocampa | reverse complement strand
CCCCCCCCCCCCCAAAGCATAGTTAATATGAACTTTTTGTATATTTTTTAACTTCAAATGTGTTTTTGATAGTTTGCGTGGACCCCTTGCATGGCATCGTCGACCCCTGGGGGTCGATATAGACCAGTTTAGGTATCAATGCTCTAAACATTGGAAATTGTTTTAAAAAGTATCACACTATGTTACAGTGTGATTAAAGAAAAATAAAACATTTTATAATAATAATGAATGAATTAAACATAATACGTTGAATTCTATCACTGTAAATTGTTGTAATTCATTTAGTTAAAAATAAAGACAAGTTAACACCCAACAACTATAAAAATAAATCGAGTGCAGAGTTAATTTCCTTTGTTCAGTGACGGTACTTCGGCAGACGGGGCTGTTATAGCGAAAGGGCTGACATAGTATATGTAACCGTTTCATAATATCTTCCCATACATATCCCTAAAGGTAGATAGACTTTCAAATATGTATCAATCTTTACATGTAGTTTTTATTAGGTTTCTGTAGTCAAATTAGGTAGCATTATATTTTGTTTATTTACATCTGTCTGATTACAATATTTAATCTAAAAATTTCTATTAATATCAGGAACTATTAAAAGACCATATTACTGAAATTCGACAGAGACATCTGTTAAATTTAAGACAATATTATACCCGTAAACATTGGCGGTGTAGTGGCTATAGACATGACTTACGATCGAAAGGTCGCGGGTTGAGCGCAGTCCCGTACCACTGAGTTATTTTCTAAGTCATATACGATCTACACTGTAGACACTAATGTACTCAACGGAGAAGGAAAACTTCGTGAGGAAACCTGCATGCCCCCATGGGTGTGTGAAGTCTATCAACCCGCACTAGGCCAGCGCGATAGACTACGGCCTAAGCCCCTTCCTAATCAGGGGAAGTACCTGTCCCTGTAGTGAGGACGAATATGGACTAGGGTTGATAAAATATGGAAATTATCGAACGCATACAATGAACCAGAAATAACTAAGGATTGAAAAAATGTGGATGAAATATTGAAAATGTATTTTATAGTAAATGCCTTAACAAGTGTCATTAAATAGAAAATTTGAAATAAATGAGATCTCATTAACAATTTTTCATTATTAAACTCAATTTTTAACTTGTTTTACTAGTAGGTATGTATCAGAAGATACCTCCTGAATGCAATATCGGAGTATTTATAAAAAAACTTTCAAATAGATCACAAATTATTAGAGAGAAATAGTTTACGAGATAAGGCCGACCAACTTATGATGTAGTTCATTTAGATAAATATTCATATCAACTCTATACATAATAATTTGACTCCACCATAAATACCTTTTTAATTTTGTATTTTATAAATTGTGTATACTAAACTATGTAACCCTGAACTGCATATGACCCAATATTAAAAAATATACTTTAAAATGACTATAAAGACTGATCACATTTATACTTGGAATATTATAAGGAATTAACTAGCCAACATTTAAGACTAATGAGTCTATAAATATTTTTTCAATTTACATAACATTATTTCCTGTTAATCGATTTGCATTAGATATTAAAATATATACTCTAAAATTATACACAAAAAGTAACTGAAATTGTGAACTTTGGAAGCTTAAAAAATATCGTTTTTTTAGCTAATTAGACAAATATATATTATTTTACTTATGTACACAGTTTATATAGCATTACAGTTTTTACTTACAATACTTAACTTATGTAGATTTATACAAAGTGTTTGTTTATTTTAGAAAAACATCGTTAAAAAAAACAAAAAGTTAAAAAAAAAAAATTAATGGCCTAGTAAATTTTCAATAGGCCTGTTATTAGCAAACACCATTTTATAAACTGACTTGTATTTATCCAAAAATATTATAATTCCAATGACATCATTGTACTAAATGACAGAATAACAAATATTATGTTTCTGTAATTTTTGATTTCCCATTAAGTTTGCCAAGTTGACCCAACATCAATACAGTGTTGATCAAGTTTTCAGAATAAATACGCTGATTGGTTTCCATTTTTCTCAATTTTTGAACAACATATTTGGAGAAAAATTCAAGTTCATTTTCATTAGTTTGAGTTTTTACATTAGAATCATCCAAAATGCATTTGCGTTTAGCCTCTTGTGAGTTGTGATTTTTTTTCTTTTTTAATGTATCAGATTTATCTGTTAATAATTGATTTTGGTTCATGAAGGAATTCAATAAATCTGCTGCCATATAATTTACTTCGTCTTCATTGAGCTGAATCGTTAAGTCATCAGGCACTGTTACCATTGGCACATGTTCATCTGAAAAAACCGGAGAAGGAAGGAATGATACTTGTTTCCTAACTTTCATCACTGGATGTTTTGGTTTAGCTGTAGTTGTATCGTTGGCAGTAGCAGCAATGGTATGTCTGCGATTCATGTTATGCGTTTTAGTTTCTGCATTATTAAGACGGCTGATTTTCTTGTTACTCCAAAAGTTAACTTTTATCTTAGATTTCTGTTGTGGTTTCTGTTCTTTTGATTTACTTCTATTTAAAACTGTTGGAAGCTTGTACCGCACAGTATCATCATCGTCATCATCATGATTAACAACTTCTGCCTTTTTAGCATTTGTAGGAGATTTACCAATTTTATTATAGTATGCAGTGTTTATCTTATATCTGACATTTTCATCATCAGATTGATAGTCATTTTTTTTAGATGATGTCTTATTCTTAAACACTGGTTTCATTTTATTATAGTGTTGATTATTGATTTAATACTTAATAATATAAATTGTTTGGTGATTCACCTGTAAGAACAAATTACTTATTTCAAAGTAGATAAAATTACTTATTTCAAAGTAGCTAAACAGTACAATAATAAAATATCAAAATTACTAATATATAGATTTACCCTATTTAAAGATTTAGTTAATTATTAGTTTACATCTAAAGCTTTTGGTGGAAATCGCAAAATTCGCAACTCGTACTTCAAACCAAACAAGTGGCGGCTTGTCATAGAATTATACCTAGACCACTTTCCCGCCTAAATTCTAGAAGCAATTTAAGCTTCTATTATCACTTGAATAGACATAACAATGGCAATCCATAATTATTTAATGTTCAACACGTCAGTAGCATATTGTTTTATATGAGGTCCGACACTCGTTTGCGAGAAAAATATTTGATAAAATATTTTGAGGTTATGTTTACTGATATGTGTAATTGACGGCTTTTTAATAATTTTATTTATTGCACATACTAATCCTTAATGCGCATGTGGACATTAATTGAAATTAATGAGTAGAGTTGTCTTCATTTAATATTACCTTGAAAAACTTTAACATTGATAAAACCCTAAGTCAAATAATATTATATAATCAAATTACTATAATGAATATATCTTACCTTAATAAACATTCAACATTATATAATACGCATTTACTTAATTGTTCCGGAATTATAGTTAAAAATAAATAACTTTAACCGCGAATACAAGCACGACACGCACCACTTCGAGTGTTCACGACGCATATTAGTTCTGAAAAGATTCACGAGAGGCGCGTCATGCGGCGCGCTAAACATTAGAGCAGCGTTCGTAAATAAATACAATAAACATCAGAAAATTTTAAAATTCAGCATGATTCAAAAATAATTAACACTATTATAATTATTTTTTTTAATTTATGGATCGTGGGCAAAATATGTTTTTTTTTGTTTGGCGTGCAATTTTAATTAGGTACTTACGTGCACTTCTAATTTAAGATGGCGTTATTATAAGAGTTATTAATTATTGGTGTACTGTTATAGCAACCCACCCAATCGTATTAGATACCTAGTATATCAAGATCCCATTCAATGAAAAATTATTATTACTATTTATGCAATTTTCAAAATCATATTGTCTTCAGGATATTTGTCATAATTATGTATCTAGTTTGTTTAAACATAATTTATATCGAATAACAGTTCACAAGTTAGTTTATAAATTATTATTTTTTAGAAAAGCTTGATGTTAACATGTCACTCCTGAAAGGTCTAGAAAATTCTAAGTCTTTATAAATAACCTCGATTTCTAACAGGTGAGTACCGAGATAAAACTACAAATTTAAGTGGCTTTCGGTGAAAAGAGAAAACTAAAATGCTGTTATCCNCTTTTTAGAAAAGCTTGATGTTAACATGTCACTCCTGAAAGGTCTAGAAAATTCTAAGTCTTTATAAATAACCTCGATTTCTAACAAGTGAGTACCGAGATAAAACTACAAATTTAAGTGGCTTTCGGTGAAAAGAGAAAACTAAAATGCTGTTATCCTAATCAATATCCTGCCTTATGATATCAAGAGTACACATTTTATTATTGTATTTTAGTATTGTCAAGTGAATCATCACAAACATTTTAAGTATACGGTTAACGTAAGAGAGATCGCTTTTCCAATCATAAATTTATAAACCTAATCCAGTTTGTACGGTAAGAAATCTTATAGCTAATAAGTTAGCGGAAATATGTATTTTAGGTATTATGTCAATAGATCAATGTACGTTTTGTATTTTATATATCTAAAGGAAAAAGAAACAACGGAATTTAAGAGATTTTGGTAGATACCTATATTACTACACAATAAAATACACAATAAAATAGATATATGTAATTATCTATTTAGGTAATGCATACGGTGCAGTGCTTGCAATACATATAAATTACAAAGCTATAAATGAATATTTCTAAAAATATATTACATTATTCGAAATATTACATAAATATTTAATAAAAAAAGTTCATGCAAATCATAAGAAAAACTTTGTGCTTTGTAGCTTGTACTAAAATCTAAAAGTACCTATAGGTACGTACTTATGTATTTCTTTTCAAGAAATCCGAAAAATCACTAATTCTTTTCAAGGCGCTTCATAATAATAAAACATGGCCTTCACATTCTCAGAAAATCAGCGAACATATACGTTTACATACAAGGATCTTGAGTAGTTATTTTGAAAAATAACATTTACTATTAGATACTCACCGTTTTACGGAAAGCATGTAAAATAGTGGGTACCGATTGGTATCTAAATGGCCTGTAAGTCATTGTAGGGATTGTGGAGGTTACGGGGATAATGTCAGAAGGCAGTCGGTTATCTAACCCGACCCGCAACAACAGCTAACTCTCACTTAAATCGACAAAATGCTGAAGTAAATATGACTTAGTTTTTATTTCTTTTTTATTTTGGGGAAAATACCCATGTGATAGATTTTAAACCTAAGCACGACATAATAATGCTATGATTATATACATATATTTGATTCAGATACATTTTACAAAGTTTTTAAACTGTTCCAAAAACGTAAACAGCGGAAAGTTGTAACGAATATCTATTTTTAAATGGTTTGAACCACCATTATGTAAAAATAAATACAATAAAATTTCAGTTTTCATAAAACATCTAAGGAATTCGGGTTTCAGGGAATAACAACTAACTAATATAGAATATGTATTAAATTATCAAACAGATTATTAAAGTTTGCTAATGAAAGAAATCATCACAACAGACTATTAAATTGTTTTGTTTGAAAACAAGAAAGTGGCAAGTGCAATATATTGAAAATTTGTACTCACCATATAATTTTTTAAAGAAATCCATCCCATTTTGGAACGGTACTTGAATTTCCTTTTATTATCCGTTTTGAATGGATTAATAAACACCTTATTTAATAAAAAAAAACAGTGATTCCAAAGAACCTGTATGTAGGTGTAGTATGTTTGTTATTACAATGTAACAATGCAAGAGACACGAATCTGTCAGCCCTCGAGATCTGCTCTCAGACTGAGTGGGAGGCTGTGCGCATTGCGGCAACGCTCTATTCAAAACATTAATTTTATTCGTACAGTGTACGTACGTACAAGTGTAAAACAAAAGAAAACATTATCTAATTACAATCCGTTATCTTTTTTTAAATATATTTACGAATAAAGTCAGTTCTTATTTATTTAATAATTAACATTATTATATAAATGTCCATACTAAACTATAAGGAGTCTTTGGGACCAATTATTTTAGCGCCCATTTCATTATAATATAATTAAGAATTGAAATCATACAGATATTATCCTAAAATGGCGGAGCATTTTGAATTTATTGATCTATTTTCTGCACTGTATTCCGCATGTGCCTAGCTACTAGGCGTGCGCATTACAGACGTTTCTATGAATTGTAATTGAACATTAATTTTTTAATATCTTTACTGTTCCAATATTTATTTTGGTTTTATTTTGGTTAAGCATAGAGTTACTAAGTAGGTAAAAATAAATATATTCAAAATTAATGAAGAGATTGGGCTATAGAAACTAATGTGATTCAAGTTTGGTTTGGTTAACTTTGACCGCACAAATTTAGGAATTTAAAAACTGCACAGGTATGTAAAACAAAAAAAAAAAAAAAATAAAAGCAAAAAAAAAGATTCGTTAAAATCCTAAAAAAAGTATAATTTCTTGCGTAGAACAAGTGATATTTCATATAATTACTTACTTACCTAATTATTATATACAAATAAGTGAAAATATAGTATATCTCTATGATTTAGAAATAAATGCTTTTATGAACTCAATATCATATATGTATTGCAAGACTCTAAAATTCTTACTCGCATTAGACATGCGACATTATCTGTCTAATCACAGAAACGACGAACCAATTTTAATGCGACTTTCAGTGTCAGACGGAGGACTTTTCAGATTCTTCAAGGCCATTTTTAATCACAGAAATATTTTGAGTTTTTGTGTAAAAATTGAAAAAATATTTAAGAAAATATATTTATATGAGTATGAAAGCAAATAATTATGTTATTGTTTATAAACTTTTCTAAGGTATATTATAGGTGTATAAAATTTAATATACATTTGGTTTACTTATATCAACAATTTATTTTGAAAGCGCATTGATTGCTAAATTTAAGGTAAATAAGTTTTAATATTATTTATACATTTATACGCATTTTTAATTTTACACTTGACAAAAAATAAATATGTACTCACCTGAGCTCTTACTGCAGCCAGATGCAACTGTGTCGCCCTGTAGTCGTATTTCTTCTTTGACACATCCTCCTGTGAAATTTGTACTACGTTTTTACAACTTTAAAATGATAATATAAGAACGAGGAACGGTAACACTGTATGTATGAAAACTGTAATTTTGGAGGAAACTGTAACTTTCAGATTAAGCTTGATGTTTGCAGCGACATCTAGTGTTGCTTTAATAAAACTGTTGTAAAATAAAAGGTTGCTTATAATGTAGGTAAACTGCTACTGCTTCTAGCGAGTTTAATAATCATTTTAACAGATGGCGCTTGATATAGTATTTTATCTATTCTATTGTAATTATTCTTATTATCGCCCGGAATTCTAAAGTTAGTGGTTAAAAAAGTTAGAATTATTTAATTTTTGTGGTTAAGTATATTTTTATACAAAATATTGTTACGAATTTTAACGACAACCCGAATGACACATCACATATAGATTTGTCTAAGTACTTTATATTGATTTATTTTAATGTTTTGATATACATATAAATGTGGTGTTTGCCCGTCAGTTATCAATAATCGAGAATGATATTCAAACATTAGAATAAAACTGTAATTAACAATAAAAGTGACCGTGTTTTCAAGACTTCCAAGAACATTTGTCTACTCAGCGGAGTAATTGTCAGACCATAACAACATTTGCAAGAAGTAATAACATATGTCACACCGGCATTTTATTGTTAACTTAAAGAAATATTTTGTAAAATGAGAAAAAAAATAGAAAAAAGCCTTTGACAGTGGCAAAAATGGTGCGAATTTGTAACCAATTAATTGCCATTACGAAAAAATATTTCTTCTATGCTTAACTTTTGTATATTCTTAACGCTTGGCATAAATAGGGAGATTATTTTCAGGGTTCAAGATCATGAATCACACTAAAAGAGTCTCACACGTCCTATAGATCACCTTGCTTTAGTCCTGTGTGCAATTTTACTGCATCGAAAAGTACGACGTGGCAAAGAAATTATGTGTGGTTATTTATAGTCAAAATGTAGTCGTGTTTTTTTTATTAGTTTTTAATATACCTTATTTAAAGTTATAGATTTTTAAACTTGACTATGATAGTATCACGACATAACTGATCATTGTATGCTTCCTAAAAAACTCTTAACTACCATCCTTTATACAGCAAATAGTAAGTAGATCCTTGTCTTCTTAAATTTTACCCTATTGTATAGCCATGGTTTCATTACTATTTAAATATAGATATTAAGCCTAACATATATTTTCCTGTAATAATAACTCACTTGTTTTATTAAAATGAATATACGTTTTCATGCAAGGGATTTCTACTCACTTGTATCTCGTTGACTTTGTTGTAAGCGTTTTCCTCGAGGCTCCTGTTTTGATGTCTTATCAGTGAATCAAGACTATCCTGTAACGTATTCCAAATTTAATACTAGAAAACTTAATTACCTATTCTGATGCAGACAGTGACGTGGCTGTAATTGTAGTCACATTTGTATCATTGCTTATAATTAAAATGCAGCTATAATTTAAAGTAGTTTAACTCGCTTTTTGTTAACAGCCCTAGCAAATGTATTTTTTTTAATAACTACAGTAGTACCATAAAAATAAGTTGCACGATGTACTTGCGCAGTAAATGTTTTGAAAATATTTTAGCCAATAATAAGGAATTTGACCCCACTACAGGGGCACGTGCCTCCGTCATTAGTTAGGGAGATTAGTATGACCACGCTCGCCTAGTGCGGGTTGATAGACTTCACACACTCTTGCAGGCATGAGGGTTTCCTCACGAAGTTTTCCTTCGTTTGTATATTGTATTGTATCCGAATTTACGTATAGGATTACACAAAAGTAGGTTCTAACTTGTAGCTGTTTGATCTGGAGCTCCAAGTCTTGTGCGTCCTTCCTGAGCTGTTCGTAGTTCACGCGAGCCTGGGCGCCCATTCGGTCCAGCAGAATCTCACCACGCAGTATTGGCGGCATACTCTCCTGAATAATAGAAGTGGCATGTCAGTGAATTTAGCCTCACATTATAATTGATGTTAACGTTTTATAGTTTTATTTACGATCAAATGATGCTCGCGATTTCGTCTGCGTGTTTGACTAAATTAACGATATACTCCATTTAAAGAAGAAAAAACATTAACAACAGGTATCCTTGAAAGCGTATTGCTTATAAAAGTTGATCTTTTCTAAAACTTTGATAAATTTATGTTAAATGAAGATATCAGCTGAGGGGCGCACCAGAGTAATGGACAGCCGCGTTATCTTCTTATACTATTAAAATATGCTGTGATCTCCATGACACCTTCCAAACTCGGGAATTATGGTAAATCCTTTCATTTTAAGCAGGACGTTCATATTCAGCAATGTATTTTAATTCAGCAATGTGATTTTTTTTTTAGATAATGATCAAACGTCTAAGGAAAAATACCAAAAAAGAAAATGATTAAAACCCATCCAATGGCTTTTGCGTGATGCACGAACAAAAGCGAACCTCTGTCATTACATTTATATAGATATTTCAAAAATTCAGGTCGTGTACAATTATTAAACACATTGCTTGGTTCTGTTCTTACAACAAAGGGACTTTGACTTTATTGGTGGAATTTGGACATTTTGAAATCATATTTATGATTTCAAAATGTCCAAATTCCACCAATAATATTATTTAATCAGTAAATTTTTGATCACCCTTTTCGAAGTATGATCGTGATGTTATATATATATATAGCTCAATCAATTGAGCAAGACTCGGAAAGATTGGCAAAACCGACAATGTCATGACTTACCTACATTCAATCAAACATGTCCTAAGATTCAATAAGACTAGCTGTTGCCCGTGGCTTTCCCGCATAGCGCCATCTAGTGGCGAATATAGCAAAATGAACAACAAGAAAATATTCTCCGTGTTAAAATATATATGTATAGTAATTTTCATAATGATCAATAGAAATGTATAGAAGTTTATGTACTACAGTATGCATGCATGAATTCCAATCTGCCTTGGAATCTTTTGTAGATGTCTAGGTGAAAAGTAGTCACGGTTTTGGCAGCAACTCGAGAGAAAGGTCACTTGAAGTTTTATTTTAACCTGTTATATTAGTTTATTGTGATGTTTAGTATATAAATTTGGTGTTATTAATCATGAATAATCGTAAACAATATTGAAACATTCGAATAAAACTGTGACTAAGATAGCAAGATGACCGTATTTTTTCAAGGCAATATACCTGCGAGATTTTGCCTAGTCAAAACTCCCAAGAAGTAATAAAATGTGACACACCGATATTTTATTGTTAACTGGAAAGAATATTTATATACACTCGACACTGGTAGAAATGGCACGAATTCGCAGCCGATTGCCACTATGAAAAATAGAAGAATAGTAGTTACATACCTTCAGATGGACTACAATTTCGTCTGCTACATACATGATATAAAAATATCTTATGATTGCATCTATTATAAAATTGTTAAATATAAAATTTTCAAAAATCAAAGATATTTAAAAACAACTCAGTAGTTTGTTTTTAAATATCTTTGATTTTTGACTAATTAAGGGCTTCTGAAACCAAATCCGTCGATGTTTGTTTGTTGATTTGTTCGGGCTTCACGCAAAAACCAGCGAGTGGTTTGGTTAAACTGTTACGGTTTTAAAGGTACTATTCCGACTTATATACTGCGATATGTTTCATCATAATCGGAATAAAAGATAGAGCTTGATCCTTGTTTCAGTAACCGCCATTAAGGTACGAGAGGTCAAGTAAAAGTGATTCTAAAGCTTTTTATATAAATTTATGTTTGTGTCGGGATTTCCCATGTAGCGGAAAACCGATATTCACGCGGGCAGAGTCGCGAGAAAAGACTAATTATAAATAAATTGTATTGGTGATCGAAAGAGATGCAAATGTTACAAGATGTAACGTTGTTATAGACGGTACTAGAGTGGAGTGCAAGTGAATGAGTTTGTGTACCTGGGAACTACGATTTCAAGAAATAGGTGTGATAGTGATATTGAAAGGAGAGTGACTGCGGGTAATAAACTGAATTGTGTCCTGCACTCCGTAATGAGCAGTCAGTCATTCTCACAAAAGGCTCGTCTGACTATCCACAATGTTCTGTTGGTACCTACAGTTATGTACGGCAGTGAAATGTGAGTATAGCAAAAGTAGAAGGAAAGAATGCAGTGGAATTGTGTTCCCTGCGGAGTGTTTTTGAAGTAGGCCTGACTGATCGGTTGAGCGTGATAAGGGATCTGTGTAAGTTGAAGCATGATGTGGTGACAAGGATAGAGAAAGGAATGCTCCAATGGTTTGGTCCAACTTTATTTAAAAAGGTCAATTTTGTAACACCCTTAACCGACTAAATGTATGAAAAAATGTGTGAATGACGCGAGACAGGTATGTCAGGATCATACAATGTAGTGAACTGTGGTATCAACTTACCTTTATGGGATACCGGTGTGAGTGTATGTATGGTATATATGTACAAATCGTATTGTCTAAGTTGAATACAATAGAGAGCTTTAGACAATGTGCCCGGATCATGTTGCGATGTCAATAATGAGGATTTAATCTAAGATATACTAGCACACGTATGCATTGTTTGGTAGGAATGACAGGATTATATACATATGTATATGTAGTCGTACATAGAATAATGACTAGAAAATTTACGATATAATATGTTTGTAACATGTCAAAACGTGTTGAAATAGATAGATTAATAAGCGTTTTATCATAAACTAGAGGTCTTCATACTTTTTGTCTCATAGACCACTTGCCATTTTTTTCGGTTTTGGGTAGACCCCTGCTTAAATGTTATTGAATTTTTGCAAATTCATCAACTTCAAATGTGTTTTTGACAGCCGGTATAGTGCTACTCACTTTGCAAGATTAAAATTGTGAACCGTAGTGAAATCATTGATGACCCCTGGGGGTCGATATGGACCAGTTATGTGTATCAATGTTATAAACCAAATTGACAAATATAATGTGTATTAAAGTAATTTTAACTAAAGTGCAATTTTATTCACAGTAACAGCGCGAATGTTAATTTTCGTAACCCAACACTTTCGCTGCCACCAGATCTGGCCTTGTCGATCGTTGTGCGCTCGATTATCTTGATTTCTTACATAAATGCATGCGGTTAAATGAATTTAAAAATAATATAAAAATGGTCAGGGAGTATGCTCAGTCTTTTAGCTTGTCCGGCAAATAGGCTTATGTATACGGGTAATGACCCCGGCCTTCCGAGCTACTAATGTTTCTTCTTACTCCTTCCGAGATAGTAGTATTCTATATCCTATAGTCCTTTTCTCAAATTCCAGATTCTTTGCTCAAGACACCTTTTCTATCTCATCCTTTTTTCGTGGGAACGCAATGAGGGACTTTAATTACTTTTGAAGTTCATAAATTGGCGGCGTCGTGGTTCGCCACCCGACACGTATCGTTTCCCGCGGGTGCGAAAAGTGGGCCACGGATAGTCAACTTGCTTGTAGCAAGTTGAATAAAGAGGCTCTGCTTAACCCAATTCTTCAATAGGATAATCGTCAGTATCCCCATTGGATACGGGTTCGATTCCCCGCCGGAGGACCAGGGAAAAAGGCGTGATTGTATGTATGTATCTATTTATAAAAATAAATGTTTGATCAATTTAAAACCGAACACGATATTCTCGAGTAATATACCACGTCCGTAGCACCTATGGCAAAAGGAGAGGAAATTCATCTCTCCGTTCACGCTACGGAGGTGGCAGTGAGTGTTAAGTCGTAACAACCAGTTATAAATAAGATGACGCTTTGCAAAACTTTCATACTGAACGATGCGTCTCTATTGATATTTTATAATTTATTATATCATTCTTCTTCTTATTCTATTTTTAAATTCAAATATTGGGTTGTTCGGAAAGTAATTTCGTTTTTTTTTGTGGAAATGAAAGACAGTTTTCGTATAATAAA
>WUAW01007261.1:8104-24602 GCA_017165845.1 Thaumetopoea pityocampa | reverse complement strand
GATATCCACTTTGCTATATTGGACGATCGTAGCAGGTGGAAAGAAGTGGTCTCTGCTTACCCCAATGAGAATGAGGCGTGACTGTATGTATGTAGTATATACTGTGGTCTCTGCCTACCCTTATGGGATAATGGCGTGAGTGTATGTATGTATGTATAATAACGAAAAAAAAGACTTTTTTCACTGATATATGTTTCGCAGAAGTTAACTTATAAAAGTTTTAAACATATAGTAAGTCAATATGCAATTAACACTCAACCCTATCGCGTAACGAGGAAATCCGCAGGAGAATCACTCACCTATGTAGCCCAAAGAATCGCAAAGCTGAAATGACCTTCCCAATTATTCAAAAGCACTGTTCAGTAGAACTAGGTAATTTGTTTAACAATTCATATTTCGCACCTGATATATACCTTCTTGTTTAATTTTTATACAGTTATCAAGAAAATTTCCGTGGTAAGAAATAAATATCCTAGATTATTTATTTACTTAATATTTAATACACGATATGTAATGACGATCTTAATACGTAATGCTCTGCTGGTCAACATTAGGAAGATGCTGAGATAAAGATAATATTAATGTAATTTATGAAAATGTAATGCATATTAAATAGTTGAAATGATAAATAAATAAACATGAATACTAATAAAAGAATAAATACGTACGTTAATATACATAAATACTAATACACACAATAAAAATATTAACAAACGAATCTGTGATATTATAAAAATGTTAAATGTCAAATTGTGTAAATCAAAGATAGTGAGAAACAAACTACGCAACTAACTAACAACTAACTAACTAACTTCTGAAAACAAATTCGACGTTGTTTGTTTGAATCGGTCTAGTAGAATTGAAGATAAAGCTTGACCCCTGTTTTAGTAGCCGCCAACATTCACGCGGGCGGAGTCGCGGGAAAAAGCTAGTTCATAATCTATCTATCTATAAAATTGTTAAATGTCAAATTTTCAAATATCGAAGATACTTAAAAACAAACTACTCGAATCGACTAATTAAGGACTTCTGAAACCAAATCCGTCGATGTTTGCTTGTTTGTTTGTTCGGGCTTCACGCAAAAACCAGCAGGTAAATTTTGATTAAACTGTTATAATCTTAAAGCTACTATTCCGACTTATATAATGCGGCATGTTTCATCAAAATCGGTTCTGTAAAATTGAAGATAAGAATAGGGATTAAGCTAATCCCTATTTTAGTAGCCGCCGTTAATGTACGAGTGTTCAAGTAAAAGTGGTCCTAAGACTTTTCATATAAATCTATAATTGTGTCGGGATTTCCCATGTGGCAGAAAACCGAAATTAACGCGGGAGAAGCCGCAGACAAAAGCTAGTACTATTATAAAATTGTTACATATCAAATTTTCAAAAATCAAAAATTTAAAAAACAGACTACTCAGATCGACCAATTCAGGGCTTCTGAAACCGAATCCGTCGATGTTTGTTTGTTTGTTCGGGCTTCACGCAAAAACCAGCGGTTAGATTTCGATTAAACTGTTACAGCCTTAAAGGTAATATTCCGATTTAATGAGGCAGGTTTCATCAAAATCCATGCAGTATAATTTAAGGTACAGCTTGATCCCTGTTTTAGTACCCGCCGCTTAGGTACGAGAGTTCAAGTAAAAGTGGTTCTAAGGCTTTTTACATAAATATAAATGATTGTGTCGGGATTTCCCATGTGGCGGAAAACCGAAATTCACGCGGGCGGAGCCGCGGGCAAAAGCTAGTAATATTATAAAAATAATCGAATGTTAATGTGACGATTATGGCATTCCACACAAAAGGAGTTCACCTTAAAAGTGATGACAGAATACACATCCTGATTTCGGAGAATAGCAAATTCCAGGGGACTGAACAAAGAATGAAGAAAGAACGAAACCAGAACTATGAGACGGATAACGAGAAGGCAGAATTTTATAAAAGAGAAGGTGTTTACTGTGAGCCGAATAAGTTTTCAAAGTGACCTCTCACTTTGAAAACTTATTCGGTATATATATTCGGTATATATATTATAAAGTGTCCTCACAAGTAGAGGAAAATATGACATTATGAAAGTATAAAGTGAAGTGAGAGCATTCATCTCACCGCTTATACTGTAAAAACAGCATGTGTAGAAAAAGTCTGCCAAATTAAAACGTATTTATTTTTTGGCTGAGGTTAAATGCACTTTTACGAGCAGGTTAATTTATATTACGAAAAAAATTAGAAATTACTTTCTTGTATGATATTATGAGAGTGTTTTATTTATGAACAAGAGTTAAAGTTAGAATTATACACATGTATGTATGCGGGCAAAAGCTTGCAAACTTTTGCCCGCTGCTCCGCCCGCGTGAATGCCGGTTTTCCGCTTCATGGGAAATCCCGACACAATCACAGATTTATACAAAGTCTAGGAACCACTTTTACTTGACCTCTCGTACCCAAGCGGCGACTACTAAAACAGCGATCAAGCTGTATCTTCAATTCTACTAGATCGATTTTGATGAAACATGCCGCATTAATTAAGTCAGAATAGTACCTTTAAGACTAATAGTTTAATCAAAATCTACCCGCTAGTTTTTGCGTAAAGCTCGAACAAACAAACAAAAAACAAACAAACATCGACGGATTCGGTTTCAGAAGCCCTTAATTAGTCGATCAGTGTAGTTTGTTTTTAAATATCTTTGATTTTTGATAATTTGACATTTAACAATTTTATAATAGTATAGATAGATGAATATTATAATTTGAATCTTAAGTACAATGTGGAAGTTCCATAAAATAGAACGACAGTCCGAATAGAACATTGCTAATTTCGAAGCTGTTAGCGCCGCAGTAAGTTTGCTATTAAAGACTGAGAAAGTTAAACGAACCAGACTTTGTTGAGCTTTTACTACTGTAATATACATATGGTTCATGTGAGATTATCTGGACATTAATTACTGCCGTCTATTTCGCAAATAAAAGGACCTAAGTATCATGTAGGTTTACACATTTTATCTACATATTTTAGACGGAAGGCTATTTTGAACGGAATGCAACTTATGAGGAAGCTTGCCTAGCACTTGTCTTAACACCGTCCATTTTTTCTCGAAATATTTTCAATGTTCTAATTTATTACTTTAACTAGTATCAAATTTAAATATTATCAAATTGTACGTTATTATTTCTTAAGGCCTATTTTATGGTAACAATCTATGCCAGAGGTTCCCAAACTTTTTTTCTTAAAGACCACTTTCAAAATTTTACTGGTTCCGGTGGTTTCAGTTTCAAAATTTAACCCCCTGCAGCTACATTTCTACTATATTTCCAAAACTCGACAAAAAATGTGAAGATTAGATCTAACTATGGAAATTTGCGTACGGTAACGTAGACCCCCGTCGAGTCTCCCGTGGACCCCTGGGGTCCACCTGGACCACTTTGGGAACTAAGGGTCTATGCTATCTTATGCAAATCAGTTTTACAGCTTTATCAGTACGTATACGGATTATAAAGAAATCTGTAATTCTGCACAGAATGCATCTTCTATGTCCAGTCTTATAGTATTAGTCAGTATATGAATGCAAATGAAAGCGAAATCAATGATTGTTGCAATTTCAGTAGTAATAAATTTAATGGTGTATTTTTGTGTAAATCCATGTAATTATCTAACAAACGTCGCCTCGTGGGAGTATTGCTAATTGTTTCATGATTTATTCACGATACTCCACCAATTTGAACGTAGAAAACAATCTTTTCACAAATATCAATTCCCTTTGTCAGGGTTCATAGACCAGGGATTCATAAATTTTTTGTATGAATCCACTAAAGGGGCATAGACATATACAATTATCATATCAGCTCATAGAGCACATACATTTTAGCTGAACATAGGTCTCCTATAGTGCCGCCTGCATCTACCGATTACTGTGAATGTGTCAAGTCATGCATTTGACCCACAGCTCGCTTTTTAGTGTGGAGAAACTGGTCTAAAGTCCATCAGGTCTGGGAACTATATACCCGGTCCACTGCCACTTGAGCTTTGCAATCCTTTGAGACACATCGGTAATTCTGGTTCTCCTGTAAACTTCTTCGTTGCAAATTTTATCTAGCAGATAACAAACTACTATTTTATTAAAGGTTATTTTTCGTACAACGGAAACATTAACTTGTTCTAAATCACCAGCGAAGTCGTGTGGTGTACCTGGTTTGTTATACAGCTAATAGTTGTGATAGTGACGCTATGTTAAGGCAGGTTATGTCCAGATATATCCCAACCGTCATGCGCCCGTTCTACATTTTTTTTCGATGTGGCTACGTTCAGTGACCACGATTTGGGGACACAATTACTAGTACATAAAAACCCCAAATTTTTATTTATTTTTAAGTCGTTGGGAGTTTCATTATAAAAAAGGGAAACTTTTTAGGTTATATATCATTTTTGTATTTTATTACTAAAATATATAGGACCGATAAAGTATGAGCAAAAGAATAGTTTTTATTCTATAAAGTAGATAAGTAAATACTATTTCATTATTCATAATTAGAGATGTTTAATAAACTACATTTATATACTTATGAATAATGTACATTCACACATTAATTCACGCGTACCCCGTAACCATGGCGTTATAGATTCTACTACAGTATAAAATTTATTCACCATAGTTTTTAATGTGAAAAGATTCTTGGGAATCTAAATACGCCGAATGGCGTCCTTCTGACGTTATCAACTGATTCAGACGAAACACATCAAACAGTCGATTATAACGGGCTGTTATTATGGCTTTTTGGCGCGGTTTCCTAAATAACTATCGCACTTAACATTTATCGCAGTTACTGGACCTTTTAAGTTACTGTCATTAGCTCGTACGTTTTTATTGTACCGTAAATTGATACTGCCCAATTCCCGACGAATTTAATACATGGTTATATTATAAATGATTTGTTATCATACACTAGTCAACGGTTGTAAGAGATATGAAGTGAAAACTCCATGATCTTGATCATGAGCCCGAAAACATCTACTGGATACAGGCCACCTTATAGAATGCCAAAATTAACGGTTTTCCCTTTATATCCCCTTTGCCTGCGACTTTTTTAAGTGGCGGTCGCTCCTATTAGCAGCCGAACACAACTTTTTAGTTTAATTTTTTGTTGGCTCACACGGGCCAGTTGACTAGTCTATCTTGTTTCAATAAACTATCCGTACATTCATTTAATAAACGATCATGGACTGTAGATCCATAGGTCGCTGGTTCAAATCTGGCTCGAAGGACCAACTTTTCATGTATGACACATTGGGCAGAGAAATTATATAAAATAAAAAAATGTCATTTATGCTGATGCAATGTCACAGAAACTCGTTTATTGAACGAACACAGAATAGCCAAGTGGTCCATGTGAGCCAACATAAAAAACTAACTTAAAAAAGTTGTGTTCAGATGCGAAAAGCTCTAACAAGTAGAAGGCCTACCCATGCAGAATTTTCCGGTCAGACTGCAATTAGAACGTTATATTTAAGACCTGTTTCTCATATGATCCTGCACTTAGTATTTTTTTTTAAAGCTAACAATGTCGCCGTTCACCTTAAATAAACTCGATTTTACGCATGGTATGCTTTGAAAATTATCCAAACTTCTATCAAAACTATCCTTAATAACATGTTTTCGATTAAAAAGAAAGGGACTACCTGGTGACTAGAAATGTTGTATCAATGGCAAATCTGTTTAAAAGCCTGATTGAAAATTAAACTACGTTTAAAGAGATCAATGCCTGCACGAATATTGGGATTACTTCCAATCTACTTTTCTATCAACCGTTCCTATTCATTGCAAACAGTGAATAAAAAATATAACTGAAAAAAGTATTGAAAGTGGAGTTTCCACTTTCATAAAAACGTGAATGGAATGACAGTTATATGTCTTGTCACCGTTTAGCCGACAAATATTATACATTATGAAGTCAAAACACACTTAGGAGTAGATATAGTATAATACAGACTATGTTTAATAATTGTTACACAGATATCAATATTAAAACAAACACCTTAACACCGCGATTTAAATGATAGTGNCTACTTCCAATCTACTTTTCTATCAACCGTTCCTATTCATTGCAAACAGTGAATAAAAAATATAACTGAAAAAAGTATTGAAAGTGGAGTTTCCACTTTCATAAAAACGTGAATGGAATGACAGTTATATGTCTTGTCACCGTTTAGCCGACAAATATTATACATTATGAAGTCAAAACACACTTAGGAGTAGATATAGTATAATACAGACCATGTTTAATAATTGTTACACAGATATCAATATTAAAACAAACACCTTAACACCGCGATTTAAATGATAGTGGGGCCATCTATTAGTAAACAATGTACATTAGTAAAAAATGTATTAAAAATGACGATATAATTCTCCTAGACGTCCACGGGTTTAAGATAATAAAAATGAATAGCAGTAACTGCCCCTTGCGGCACTTCAGTATGAACGAGAACATGTCCTGACGCTTACTTCACTGCTAATTACGCGTTAATCAATATACTATTATAATCAATATACTATTATAAAATTGTTAAATGTCAAATTTTCAAAAATCAAAGATATTTAAAAACAAATCACTCAGATCGACTAATTAAGGGCTTCCGAAACCAAATCCGTCGCAGTTGTTTGTTTGTTCGGGCTTCAGGCAAAAACCAGCGGGTAGATTTTAGTTAAACTGTTACAGTCTTAAATATCTTTAAGGTACCTTAAAAGACTTAAATACTGCGGCATATTTCATCAAAATCGGTCCAGTGGAATTGAAGAAGAGGTCAAATAAAAGTGGTTCACAGGCTTTTTATATAAATCTATGATTGTGTCGAGATTTCACATGTAGCGGAAAACCAACAATCACGCGGGCGGAGCGCGGGCAAAAGCTAGTTAATATAATTTTCAAAAACAACATTAACGGATGGTATTAAACTAACAATTAAATATCAAATGCACCGAGCTATACGCAAAATTATAAGCGAAGATGATATTTATGGAGAAGGGCTCGACATCCTTTCGAATATAATCCGGCAGCGTTAATCTTGACTAATTTCCCCATTTTCAACTCGTATTTCTACCCACAACCGGTAATAACTGCGGACAATGCGTATGAAAATGTAATATAGGACAATTCGTCACGACGTCGTTGTGCGATCTAAAAGTCAGACGGCCTCGCTGGGTCAGCGGCACGTGATGTCACTTCATGTACTACCACGCGAATTTTCTGCCGCCTGATTTCGAGGGGCCTTGCTCTTATATTCACCTGTACAAGTCCGTATTTAGCTGTACACCCCCGCATACGTTCTTTTATTACCCGACTGCGCCAGAAGGGGGGTTATGTTTTTAAACTGTATGTATATTTCTTTGGCACGCTTTATTAGCCTATACGCCTTTATGGATTTTAGCTTGAGAGGTATCATTAGATTCGTCTTAAATACATTTTCACGCAATCGGGTAATTTGTTTTTTTTTAATAATTCCCATAGTTATTATTGTACTGTAAAATGGCGATTTATCTCATGATAGTTGAGAATAATGATAAGATGATAAGTAATTTCTAAGCTCATAGTTTGTGAAACCGATCAATCGTGTCCATATGTCATGGCCCGTGATATTTATGAAAGGACAATTGCCATGATCTTCAAGTTAGGAAGATCGCAATACATATTTTAATATTCGTTGAATTGAAGTATGATTTTGCTACTCATTAGCCTGACAAATCTTTTTTTTCCAGGTCAGTAAACAAGATACAATAGAAATTAAAATTTCTTATTGCAAAGACAAATTACAAAACAACCATATTGACATTTAATTTGTCGACTGACTATCATTTGTAGTGACCCTGCTTTCGGTTCTGATTCGAATTCCAGTAAGGTTAAATTTTGATGAGCATAATGATTCATTTTTGATGAACATATCCTAGTCATGAATTATTTGAAAATTTAATATCAATACTCTCCATCTACAGGTTGCCTGGTAGAGTACGCTTTTTATAAGGCCGCCCATTGTAACACTTCTTATTTGTTTTGTTAATCTGTAATTGTTTTTGGTGTGTCAATAAAGAGTTATCTATCAATTGTTAAAATGATTACAAAGCAAAAAGCACACCTAGATCACTAACGAAGCTAGTTCTGTTAACATTTTCTACTTTATTTATTCAAAAGGAATATCCTATTTACTTTAGCTACCGCCCGAGGCTTCGCTCATACGGTATTACGAAAAACAGTATCTGATATTTATTTCAGATTCTTTTCTAACTACGAGTTGGTTTTCAATCATATTAGTTTAGTTTTATTGAATCAGTTAGTTTTTAGTAACAAACATGCACACATTCATAATATTAGTAATTATACGTCAAAATGTGTTATAAAACATAATCAATAAAACTAGATAAATTTGACATTAACGGAATTTATTTTTTATAGTCATAATTTAGTAGCAGTATTTCGGTTTAGTACATTGATGATGTAGTGATTATAGACACGATTCACGATCGAAAGGACGTGGGTTCGATCCCGATCCCGTACCACTGAGTTATTTCTAATTCATATACGGTCTACATTATAGACACTAATATACTCACGTACACGTGGTAGGTAAACTTTGCGTGATGAGCACAAATGTTTGTATCCGCGTCATGGACATATTTATCTATACATGTATTTATATCTATATAAGTATGTTTATCGTTGTCTAGTACCCAAGATACAGGAAATCCTAGTTTTGGACTAGACCAATGTGTGTGAAAGTTTCCAGAATATTCTTATTATTATTTTTAAGAGTTCAGAACTAGCCCATTAGCCAAATATATCAACGATTAATCAAATTCGATCGACGTATTTGGCCGGCTAATTATGATAATCCAGCTTTAACATAACACCGACCATCTTATATTGTATAACAAGTAATTAAATATTCTATTGTTCTATAATATCCCGCTATGAGGCAACGTAAATCATTTTCTATTGCGTACACAACTGGTTCAGTGTTGCCCAATGCGCCCGCGGAAAATACAGCTATTTTCTTGACATGCAAATAATTTTTAGTTCGGCCTAGACCCGTTCTACTATTAGCTTTATTGAAAGTACGTTTAAGTAGCACGCCTAGTGCTAGACATTACCACTTCTATAGAGGCCGACACAATTACACACATACACTCACTCCGTTATCGTATAAGAGTAGGCAGAGACCACAGTTCGCCACATACTACGATACTGACATATCTCTCTCGCCTCATCCACCTTCATACATATTTTCATACATTTAAGAATCCTATTAACTTGACCTTTTTGAAATAAATTGTTAATTTGATCAAGGCAGTTTTTCCTGGACGCTCTCTTCCCACACTTCCACTCACATTTGCCCGGTATATTCGTTTCGTCATTCGAATCTCACTCAACCTTTCAAAACGACCAAACCATCGGAGCAATTCTTTTCTCGACAGAATCAAAGGTAAATAAGAAAAAAAGAACGCAAGCGTGACATTCAAAGTGTGTCATCATCAGCTCGTGGAAGTCTACTATTGGTCTCGAACCTCCTCCTAAAGAAGGGATTAGCTATAATCTCCACATCAGGCATCTTGGAGATCTCAGTAGACTTTGATTGAATAACAGGATAATGCCGCTGTCCATTATCCTGGTACATCCCTCAGCAGCTGGTTCTTGCAACATCCATAAGAAGTTATGGAGTGACGCTATTATTATTCCAGCACCAAACAGCGAGTGAAGTTTAAATTGTAAATGTAAGTTTAGACTAAGACCCAAATGCATTTTACCCTCTAGAAAATAGTTTTAGATAAAATTATTGAAAAAAATAAAAAAATGACCCACGACTTCCTAGGTACATAAGACGAGTCCAACGCGTGGGTTTTCTTGATCGCCACTTGAAAACCCAGTTGTAGGTTCAGCGGTTTATCCGTCGCTACTTCGACGTGCTGATCCTACGAGCTATGAGTTGACATTGGTGTTGATTCTGTTGTAACAGAACTTAACTAAATATACTCCCTTCCTATATTTTTCTAATGTCAAACGCCAAAGCGAGATAGCTACAATTTTGGTACTGTCAGTTTCGTTTAAAAACATCAAAATTAAAAGATTTAGACGCGATCTTGGAACAAACGAACTAAAGATACGCGAAAACGCAACGTTTTTTTGAACCGTTTGACAGAAACGTAGGTCGGTACTCACTATAAATGTTTGCTATCTCGTTTAGGCCTTTGACATTAGAAAAAGATAGGGAGAGACTAAATTCAGTTCTGTTACAACAAAATCAGCACTATTGGGTCTTCAACTAATTTCACAATTTTGATCACCATTGTCAGCTGTTTTTACGGTCCGTAAAATTGTGATCCTGAAATTATTCACAATGATGGGACCTTTAAAAAACGTTACCATAAAAAAAAACAGTAGAAATATTGACAAAAGGCTCCCATGACGCCGTGCGTTCACTTGCTGTACCCCCCCCCCCGCCAATTTTATTTTCTATAATCATTAATGCTAATAGAAACGAAAAGAATGTATTATAATGCCATTTCTAATCGATAAGTCGCGGAGGACTTGGCGATTAGAAATGGTGAAAAAAATGTTTGAATGAACTCTTATTCGAAAATAACGCGCAATTTCGGAATCGAAATTGCTGTTTCTACGATCATATAAACAGCAATTTTAAAGATAAATCGAACGGCTGGAGAACAGATGTTCAAGTGATTTTTTAAAAGAAATGTCATAGCTATATTATAAAATTAATTTGAATTAAGAATTCTAAATTAATTTATTCATTTTAATTAAGGATATCGATCTTCACATTAAAATTTTCATACGTAAAGGACCTAATAATGGAATTTCGCCAATCTAACTGGTTTATGTCAGATGGACATGAAATTCACAATATGCAATAAAATATTTATTATCGATTAATTTCAATATTAAAATGTATACAGAGGAAGCACACGGCATGCTGGCTATGAATAATTAAAAAAAAAACAGTAGTAACATTAAACAAAATAAAATAAAATCATATCACCTAAAGTTTCGGTGTGTGCGTTTATGTATAATTGGGAATTCAAAAATGGAAAATAAGGCAGGAAATTTATAGCAGTGCATGGTGCAAAAAAATCTTTCCATAAATAAAGGTCGGTGCAAAAAAATCTGCTTCTAAATTAGTGAACTTTGCCACACTGGGCAAGGCTGGTATGACAATAGTATCTGTAACTTTAAACCAAATAAATTAAAACGTAATTATACTGCGCGTGTGTGCGTTTATGAATATATAACACACTGGGAACTGGGCTTTTTCCTTCAAAATTTATTTCCTATTGTGTGACAAGTAAATATCAATGTAATTGCTTTGTGTCAACTTGTAATTGAATTATAATTGCTATTTTAAATATTTTGCAAGTACATAATCGATACTATAATTTATATTTTTTTTTTTGATATTTATGCAATAGTATCTGTGAATGATAATAAAAACAGTTACGACCACATTATATTATTTTTTTTTACCATATTTAAGCTAGTACTTGAATACAATCCCACCTGATGATAAGAGGCGATGTAACCTAAGGTGGTAAATCGTACTAGCTTAATAGACAAGTCTTAAATACACCTACATTATGATCGGATGGAAATACTGACGCAGGAAGACTATTCCAGTCTTTGACTGCACGTATTATGAACGTAGAAACAAATTGTTTCATACG
The DNA here is from genome assembly GCA_017165845.1 of Thaumetopoea pityocampa. Taxonomy (NCBI): domain Eukaryota; kingdom Metazoa; phylum Arthropoda; class Insecta; order Lepidoptera; family Notodontidae; genus Thaumetopoea; species Thaumetopoea pityocampa. Next base: position 12,889 of record WUAW01007261.1, on the reverse strand, counting down.
GGTGGCAGGGATGTCTATGAGGTAGGGGTGATAGCCCCCCGTGCACCTAGTAGTCCGATGGTGAAAGGGGGATAGAGGAATTAAATCGTGTAATTCCTGGGCACACTCTCCAAAATGTATCTTGTGGAATACTGAAAGGCTGGCTACCCTGCGCCTCTGCTCAAGGTTTTGTAGATTGGTCTCAAATAGGGAAGGGTCACCAATAAGCATCTTTGCACGCCTCTGCATAGAGTCCAATGCTGCTAGGTGGCATTTCCCAGCTCCAGCTTATATGTAGCAGCAGTACTCCACACACGAGCGGACTTGCGCTTTATGGAGCATAAGCAGCTGACCCGGTTTGAAATACCGTCGGACTTTAGCTAGAACTCTCAGCTTTTTGACAGGTAATTTGGCCCTGAACTCAATGAACCGCCCAAAGTTTAGATCAGGTGAAATCTCCATTTTTAGAAACTGGAGGCGGCTGCTATATTCCAAGGATACATCCCGAAAAGTAGAAGTCAAAGTGAACGGACTCTTTTTGGTGAAGAAAGATAAACTTGCATTTTGGCGGCGTTAAAACTCACAATGTTGGTATCACCCCAGTCTGAGATTGCCGTAAGCGTGAGGCTCAAGCGCTCCACCATGGCATGGCATCTTTCTGACTGTACTTGATTCTTATCGGTCTTAACAGTCGGAATATATCTCTCTACAACTGTGCTGTCGTCTGCATACCCATAGACACATCAACGAATTGCTCATAAAGAGCAGAGAGAACAGACCCCTGAGTAGCCCCGGCATTGATTGCCATTGAATCCGAGGAGCAACCTCCCACGACAACACGCTGAGAACGTTCCCTAAGGAAGTCTTTTATCCAGGAAGTAAGGCCGGGGATAAGCCATACGCATACATTCAATATTTATTTGCTAATTTAAATTCACAGACTTAAATAGTTTTTTGAAAATGTGGGTACTTAATATCTCGGTAAACTGTTCATGGTACATCTTACTTATTAACAGACGAGGCTCTGATAACCAACTCATGGCGGTGTAAACAGCCATACAATAAGACGCTCTAAATAACCCCCTCGCTGATGACGGGCTGCATCATTACCGGTGATATACGACCGACTTTGTGATCTCAAACCGTTCACCAAGCGGGAAGATTATGACAAATACCCTCAAAATAGTAACATATCTAAACTGACCCCCAATATGCCCGCTAATCCTGGCTCTGGCAGCAGTCACGGTAACGGCGATGCACGGAGTACTAAGAACCCCCGAGGATTCTGCTGGTAAACCAAGAGACGTTTGGGCCTGGCAACAAACAATCGTTTGGTAGAACCAACATACATTGGAGCTGAAATGGCGAACCCTCATTGGAAATGGTAGCAAGATAGTGTTTGACTTGCAATTAGGTGGATCGATGATCTAATCAAGTTTACGGGTATCCGGTAGATTTAGGCGGCCCAAGCTTTTGTTTAACAGTGGATGTCCCTCAACTAATATTATGAAGATGATAATCAAAATTTGATATTAAAAAGACGATGATGACGATAGTCGTTTAGTAATTATTAGACATATCTATTCTAATACTCGACTATTTCTGTGTTAATAACGATTCTAACCTTTCTTCAGAACTGACCTCTCCTCAACTAGAAGTCAGTTTTACACACTGTATTTTGTGCCTTCCGAACAAAGTACCAACAAATAAGTGTGTACCCACATTCCCTGCGACAACTAATATTATCCAAATATGAGTTCATTGAAATCGTGAACATTTCGGGGAATACGTCTGATGACAGTCGATAATCTCAACCAGCTCCATTATTACCTGCCATAAGCAGACACTGACATAAAATTAATAAAAGTAAAATATGAAATTATTAATTTAAGCCAAGAATAAACTGAAATTATTAAATATTTATTGGAGTAAATGAAAAATTAAAATTGTTAATTTCTGTCATAAATGTGGGTAAAGACTAAACTCGGTCAGCTTTCAGCCATAAAAATGAGCAGACAATAAACTTGATTGGCTTTTAGCCATTAGTGTCGGAAATAGCAAATCTCGCTCGGCTTTCAGCCCTAAGAATGCGTACAGTATAAATCTGATCAACTTTCAGCCGTAAGTGTGGGTAGAAACGAAACTTGATTGGCTCTCAGTTATAAGTGTCGATAGAGACTAAATCCAAATTGTTTTCAGCCAAAAGTGTGGGCAGAGACTGACTCGATCGGCTTTCAGCCATAGATTAAGTGCAAGTTTGAAGTACATAACTATCCATAACACAACTATCTGTCGATTACTAGGTGTTATGTATGACATAATCTGTATAAAAATATTGACATTAAATCACAACGTACACGTACATTGTTTATGACAGTTTAAACTACTGATTTTTGGAGGTCGGCTGATTCAAGGCAACCTCACGTTTGCGCAATCATACAAAACTAAATACGTTTCAGTAAATCCATTGTTTCCTATTGAAATTAAAGAGGCCATCTTTAATGTTTGTAACAAAGGAGTGAAATATATTGAATTACACGCAGTATAGAAGAATCTAGTACAGGTAACGGTAATGAAAAATAACTAGTTCGCTGTGAATATAACAGCGTAGGACTGCGTATACGCAGCATTGGCCCGCCGTGTTATAATTTCAGAACGAATTAGCTATTTGTATTACCTGTAACTTTTCGCTTATATGTATTTTATTTGACGCAGAGCAACGATGTAAAGCTCTTCCACAAACCGCCTATTAACAATTATAATACAAACATGAAAATATACTATTATACAATATATAAACAGCAATGTAAATTGTTATGATATTTCTGATAATTCACGCAAAAATAGTTCACGTACTTTGAACGAGTTACGAATATTTGACAACCTAACTGACGGAGAAATCATCCAGGGAAAAGAGAAGAGAAGAGTTATACAGAAAATGTTAAAATCAGAACTGTAGAGAGTTACCGAAGAAGTAGATTTATTTTAAGAGCGTATTTTACCGTAATGTGTGTAATGAAGATATTGAAATTGAGAAGTTATATAAGTGTGGCCATTAGAAGACATCTAGACTATATAGGCTAGCGCTCGCAGCCTCCGACTATGGCAAATAGGGTATCATATTGACTATTTGGGTAAGCACTTAATAATTCCATATAATAATAATTAACAATATTACGTTTGAAAAACAATCCACTATGTATATTTTTCATTCTATATATTTTTAAATTCTATTTATTTAGAAATATATAGGATATTTCTTCTTTGATAATGTGTCTTATTTTTTGTTCTTTTCCGAACCAATGTAGTTTCTTTCTTTCTGTCTTCATTCTTTGAAGACAGATGATCATGTATACGAAGATTAAATATGAACCGAATATAATTTAAAAAATAAACTATATAAATCTATTACAAAATTGTTAAATGTCAAATTTTCAAAAATCAAAGATATTTAAAAACAAATTGCTCAGATCGACTAATTAAGGGTACCTGAAACCAAATCCGTCGATGTTTCTTTGACTGTTCGGGCTTCAGGCAAAAATCAGCGGGTAGATTTTAGTTAAACTATTACAGACTTAAAGCTGCGGAATGTATCATCAAAATCGGTCGAGTAGGATTGAAGATACAGCTTGATACCTGTTTTAGTAGCCGCCGTTAAGGTACGATAGGTCCAAGTAAAAGTGGTTCTAAGGCTTTTTATATAAATGTATAATTGTGTCGGGATTTCTCATGTAACGGAAATCAGATATTTACGCCGGCGGTGCCGTAGGCAAAAGTTAGTAAAATATAATCTTAATCACTTCATGTCATTGAGCAATTCCAGATTCCAATTACAACTGATGACGGCATAGCAATTCTGAGTGCAAATAACTTGTCGCGAACATACATCTGACATAAGATTTATAGACATTATTCTAGTGTGTGACGTTACGTCTCTCAACGACGGACGACTGTAAGCTACCTTCGAGAATCGGCGTCTCCTTCGAACAAACATAAGGACTTACTGAACTCACGATTGTAATATAATTATAATATAAATTTACTCCTATTTTTATAGAGGGAGCTTATGTCCAACAGAGGACCCTTGGAGGATGATGGTCCCTTCCCATTAGTTCCATGAAAACCAGTTGAGGTATAACACTAGTTCAATATATACACACACCCAAATACCCAATGCAAATCATCTCTGCAGCACCCTTTGTCAGACTGATAAAGAATACCTTGGGTATTAAGCATATCGAGTATATTTTTCACTGTTTACAATACTTGTTTTCAACGTTTAGTCAGCTGGCAGTAGGTATTGCAAAAAAGCTGTGAGAGTCGCAGAGCGTGTGACTAACTCCCTCAATCTCGGCTAAAACGTGCTGGACGCCGGGGTATTGCATACGCTGGTTTTGAGCTACATACATAAGGCGTATCAACCAATAAGCGAGAAGGCAACTTCGAAGCTGAATAACAGCCGTGAAGGCATGCAACATTCTGCATGCCTTTACGAGACGTTGAAAGCTTCGGAGCAAAGTTCTCCGTTCACAACAAAAAGTGGTATTTTCTTATTTCAATTATGGCCACCCAGCCCGCACCTATGTCAGACAGTGCGAATCCGGTGATGGTTGAGGCTTTGAGACGTTGTTTTAGTGGATTTTAGAAGTTACGCAACAGTTGACACTGATATTCGTAACAACCCTAGTCTGCACGAATTTCACTGCACGAATAGCGCATTGGTTTAAGTGGCCGCTTTTCCACTACGCTGTCGAGTGTTGTGGGTTCGATCCCCACACGGGACAACAACTTTGTGTAAACCACAAA